>OX421981.1:31673656-31941156 GCA_949128135.1 Parasteatoda lunata | reverse complement strand
ATGACTCTAGTGCACGTCTCTTGTCCTTGGAAATGCTGCTGTAACAAGTGACCAGCTGAACAAAAACAAAACTTCAATGGTTTGTTGCTTTGACTTTATGAAATCATAAATTTTTTTGCATATTAGGTGTCGTTTTAAAGCAGCCAACGTCTTGTTTGGCTTTTTAGAACAAAATCACATTTACGTGGTATTTACAAGTGCATGTGTTGTGAGGTATTTATGAAATACACTTACCAAAAATGACAATAAGAACAAAAATGAGATAAGATACACTTTATATCATTATATGCTTCTTTAAACAAATGAAAAGCCTCTTTTAGTACCATAAGCATGTTTTGCTTCTGCACTCTTCGTTACTCTATTGGAGTTTGTATGACTGGATCCCTCATACCTAAAGGCATGTAACTGATATTATCTTGACAGTAAATTTTTTTAACCAAAATAAACAGCTCATTGACAGTATTTTTCTCTTAAATTATTTTCTTTTGAGTTTGATGTTAAATACTTCTCAAGTAAAGATTGAATTTTTTTTTCCTTTATTGGTGATTTTGGTGGAAATGAGTGCACAACTTTTTTCACAGCTTTACCAAGACTCCGTCTGCATTTGTAAGGGAAATTTAAATTATTTGTATGTGAAGATGTTGGTAGAATTTGATTTTATCTTTGGTTATACAATTTCTGCACAACAGCGTTTACACATCTAAATTCTTTTAAGTTCAGCTTTTGTTGAGGAGGTTTTCGCCTCTGCCTTCCTTTCTCTGTCTTTTTTTTTTTTTTTTTTTCTTTCATCATATCATGGGGATCTTGTTCCTTTTCAACATTCTACCTGTCTTTCAACAGCTGTTTTAGCCATTAAGTTAACTGAAAAAGAAATAATTCTTTAATTTTTGAATAAGCTTTTCAAGGACTCGTTTTGTCATTCCATCACAGAAGATTTGTCATTCCGTCACACTAATTATTGGAAGTTAATAATCACGCGCATAAAATTTTATAATCTCTCATTGATTGTTATGCCACATCTGCTTTATATTCCAAAATATATACATTTTCATTTTAAAATGCAGTTTTTATTTAAAAAATAGTAGTAAAACATGTGACGGAATGACACAAAAAAAGTTACTTTTATTTTATGTATGAAACTTAAATTAACTTAAAGACTACGTTTTAAATGCTTTAATATTGCACTATATGCATAATTTTATCAAAATATTGCAAAAGAAAAACGCATTTCTTTTATTTTACAAGTGTTTTTCAAGAAAACAATTTCAGCTCAAATGTGAATAATTCACTTGTCAGCTATGTGATTACTTTAGAATGCTGGCAGATTGAAAAAACTTAAAATAATCAAAAATAAAACAAGAATGTATAAACTTTGACTATTTTTGAACATATTTTTGAAATCAAAATATGCAATTCATAAAAAAAAAATTTTACTTAAAAGTTGACACTTTCATGGAATTGCCCTCTCTGTGTATATATATATATATATATATATATATATATATATACATTACGTGAATATTACGTGAAGTTATTATTTAAACTATAAATGAATTAAAAGTTTTAAGAACCAATAACCTGGGTATTACTTAAAAAGCATTAACATCAAATCAAAATTGCAAAATTAAGTATCACAAAGTCATCTCGTTTATTAATTAGTTTCAAATTATACTTTTGATTTTTTAGAGTAGGGATTAATAGAAATATAACGATTATTTTAAAAAATACCTACATTTTATAATAACTGAAAGTTAATAAGCATTTAAAATCCTCTGATTTTTTTCCTTGCTTGCTTATCCTTCTAATGCTTTCATAATAATCAAAGGCAATCAAGGTAATTAATTAAAAACCAATTTCTTTTGCATTTTTAAAGTTTAAAAGCTTATTTCGCTTTATTTATTAAAATAAATAAAAGTATAATAAAATAGTTTTAATATCGTTTAATCTCCTATACTTATAAAAAGTCCTTTTTAATTTTCTTAATGCTAGCTCTTTATTAAAGTTCAACTTGCAGGAAAAATACTACAAAAATTCGATTAATCCTATAATTAGGAATTTTTAATCCAATTTTTTTTTTAGCTTGTATGTTTATGCGTTCATCTCCTAATTATTAAAATAATATTTCAGGGATATTGTTTTTTTTAAATACATACGTAAGTATTACGCTGAAAATGATTTTAAATATTGCATTTTAAAGTAAAGATTAATATAATTTCAACGCTATCATTTAATGAGATAATTTTCCCTACGTTTAGGATGCATCACGTAGATAAATCACTTGAATTTCTTAGTAACGAATTTTACTACCTTGTTTTGAAATAAAATAGGAAGTTACGTGTTTATATCGTAGTAAATCAATTTCCTGACTGAATTCCCACAAAAACAGTTCGTTGACATAATTATTTCAAAATAGTATTTTTATTGTGACGCTTATTTGAGAAATATACCCATTAAGACGTCAAAATCACTTTTACTTTATTAATTGATAAAAACATTCGTGCAACTAATGTTAATATTATTGATAACAATATAATATTATTTTCTCCTATTTTTCCATTTAAATTTTAATGCGGAACAAATATTAAACTTATAGAAATTATATAAAATTGTTCTTGTAATTCGTTGATTTTTTACCAAACCTTGATTATTAATTTATTGAAAGGATTTCTGAAAGGTTCAATTTCCGAACTGAATATTCAACAAAAACACTCCGTTTACATAGTTGTTTCAAAATTGTATTTTTAATGTAACGTTAATTTGGAAAATATTACAAGTATGACGGCAAAATCAGTTTTCATCATTATTTGATGAAAACATTAGTGATTGATAGTATATTGATATCAAATTATTGACATCAATATAATATTATTTTTAAAGCTTCTTAATTTTTATCCAATTTTAGTTCTCTTTACATATTTATGTAGAACAAATATTACATTTATAGAAACTATTTAATATGTTTTTGTAATTCTTTATCTTCTTATCAATCCTTGGTGATAAATTTATGGAAGGATTTTTGTATCTTATAGATAACAATGCAGGATATTTGTATTTTTTTTAACATTTGTCTACTTTTATGTATAAATCTTGTGAGATAATATTGTTACAAATGTTAATCTTTTGGTAACAGTATGATATTTTCATTATTACAATTTTTAACTCCATTTAAGATATCTGGTTTATTATCGCATATAGTTAAAGCAATTATAAATATTATTAAACCTAAATTGATTGAATGAGAATTCGTTTAATTAGCATACTAATTAAGATGGAGCTAGAATTTGTAGTAGGTTTATATTTTTACATCTTAGTAAATCAATTTCCTGGGTGAATTCCCAACGAAAACAGTTCGTTAACATCATAGTTTCAGAATTGCATTTTCATTTTGACGTTACTTTGGGAAATATACTAACTATGACTACAAAATCAGTTTTATATCTTTAATTGATAAAAACATTAGTATATATATATATATATATATATAATTTCCAACTTCACTTAATATCTGGTTTATTATCATAGACAGTTAAAACAACTGTAAATATTATTAAACCTATATTGATTGACAGAGAATTCGTTTAAATTAACAGACAATTTAAGACAGAGTTCCGATTAGAAGTAGCAAAAAATATTTATTCTATGATAAACATAATTATTGGATACGGCCACGTTTTCCCGATTTCAGATCATCGGTTTGTTTATAGAATATTGTTTTTTATCGATAACAATATAATACAAATACAAAAGCAATAAATTACAATTTGTCTATTCTTGTGTAATGTATTTATAACAGGATTCGTGTAGAGAATATTAATATTTTAGGTAACATTAGGTTATCTTTTTATCATAAAGAATTTACGCGTAACTCAAGGCACGTGTAATTTTTTATTACCGTGTACAATATACGCAAAGATAAATATTATGGGGCTCTGAGTAGAGAATTCAATTGAATTATCACAAAATCAGAATTGTTCCGCACATGGAAAAAATTCTGGTTAAATTACATAATATATGGTAATGGTAATATTTAGTTTATACCGTAATACTATCAATAAAAACCAAATTTTACGGTTTTAAACCATTTATTTGGCATTTAGTCGTTAATATGGAAACAGTTTACAAGAAATTCTGGTTTTCAAATCGCATTTAGTAAAACTACATAACTGAAAAATAATTCAAGTGAAAAAATGGGGTTTTTTTTAGTCATGCTCTAAGGTATCGTGATAAAATTATCGAATTTTACCATATTTACTAAATTTTATCACATATTCTAAAACCATATTTTATTATTAAATTTACTAAAATGGTTGCGAAACGCTTCGGTAAAAATTACCGAGCTGTTTGGTGTTCCCACAGAGCCAGAAGCAAGGTAAATTTTACCTTATTCAGGTAAATTTTACCATACTTTTTTTCGCAGTGCAATATATAATTGAATTAAATAATTATTTTCTTACACCCGTATAAAACGCTTAAATTTTTACTTTCGTTTGTTCTGAAATTTTCAGAAAAAAAAATAAAAAATACCTCAGAATGTATTTAAAAAATCATACACTTCTCGCCGGGATTCAATCATTGTATTCATTTAAATAATATTTGTGTGCAGTAGAAAGTAAAATTGTTTTATAAGTGAGAACATTTCTTGTATAATTGATAGTTATTTAAAGCGTTAATACTATTTTTAATTTTTTAGAGCAGCTGGAAATAGGGAAACTAGTTAATAATTTCCCCTTCTTATAAATTTGTCAAAATTCAATTCGAGTCAAAAACATTTCAAGCATACCCTGTGAAAAAGAAATAAGGTCAAAATGACCAGTATATGGTAATATTTACCGTGATTCTGGCTCTATAGAAACACCGCAATGCTTGATAATTATTATCAAAGCACTTTAATGATTTTGGTAAAATTAACTATAAAATATGGTTTAATAATATGTAATAAAATTTGAATAAATGCGGTTGAATTTGAAAATTTTATCATGATACCTTAAAGCATGGCATAGCAACCATTTTTTCGGCTAAGTTTGATTTTCAGTTTTGTAGTTTTTACTATACTTTGAAATTAATAAAAACTATAACTTTGAAAATTGTAATTTCCAGCAAACCATTATTTTATGAACTAAAAAATTTCTAAAGAACTAGTTTAAATATTATATATTTTGATTTTCTTAGTCAGAAATATTATGTTTTTTTTAAAAGGAAATGTCATTTACACACATTACGGTAATTTTACCAAATTTTTTTCCGTGTAATAATTTTTATTTATTATCTAATAATGGTTTTAAATTCACTGAAATACCGTAAAACATGGCATAGAAACCATTTATTCGACGAAATTTGATTTTTCAGTTTCGTAGTTTTTACTAAACTTTGAAACTAATAAGAACTATAACTTTGAAAACTGGAATTTCCTGCAAACCGTTATTATATGAACTAAAAAAGTACTGAATGACTGGTTTAAATACTATATATTTTGGTTTTTTAGCCAGAAATATGCTTTTTTAACCAGAAATGCCATTTGCATGCATCACGGTAACTTTGCCAAAATGTTTTTTTCCGTGTAATAATTTTTATTTATAGTTTAATAATGATTTTAAATTACTGAAATAATTTATCTCGCTATTTATAATTTTCAATTCATTTAAAATTAAGTTTCAAAATCATTTAATTCTTCAAAAGTTGTTTATCTAAGTTCGTAGTTGAGATTTTAACTTGGATTTATTAAGTTAACTCCGAAGCTGAGGCTGGTGTGGTATTTTATGAGACTCTAAATACGTCAGTAAAAGATTTTTATGATCCCTTAAACCAGATTGAAAGCCGTTTTCCATCCAATAAAAATATTTTCTAAACCCAAATAATGCATTATTTTTAAGTTATCAAACTTTCGTATATGTTTTAAATTGGTAATTATTCTATTTAAAATACTTGTCACGTGATACTTATGTTTTTAAGGTTGAAAATATTTTTTTTTGCAGTTAAAGTTTCCAGATAACAAATTTTCACTCTTTTTTTTTTGTTGAGAATTTCATGTTTCCTCATAAAATATTATTTTATCTTAATTTTTCTTTATTTGATCGACAACAAAATGTAGATTTATTTATTAAACTGTTGATTAAAACCAATCAGTGTTAATAAAGAATCAAATCTACGTAGTTCCATTTCAATATTGTAGAATGTGATAATGATAAATGATTTAAATGAAAATTCCCTTCCAATTATGTTTCTAGAAAAACCCGTTTAAAATTTAAATGTGAGCCTGTTGTAATTGTATTTTTTAATAGAGTTTCGTCATTCAAAATGCTATACAAAATAAACCACCGCAAAACTTCTTTCTTTTTTTTTTGTATTTTTAAGACTTTGAGGATCAAACTTTGTTGATAGTTCTTTTTCTTCAGAAAATTTTGCATTTTCTGTTAAATTACAATCAAGTACCTATTTTGAAAATAGTATTTTTTCCTATGATTCACTGAGTACATCTATGATTCAGGTTAAAAAGTTTATAAGACTAATCAATACGCCAAATTTCAAAACCTAGTTTACATATATTCTTCAAATTTCATTTTCAATTTTTAGACCGATTAGCAATCAGTAACATTGAAGGAAATATTTGGCAAATTTAAGCTAAATTTTTATATATAGATAGAATAATATTTTTATGTTTTCAATATTCAAATTAGTTTAAAATTCTCACATTAATTATACACAAATAATTTGCAAATTAATTAATTATATTAAAATCGCGTATATATTATGCAGCAAATTTTAATATCTATACTCTTCAAATTTTATTTGCAATTTGCGGGCCGATTCATTCATCGAATTTAGCCCGCAAGTCTAAACTATTATTATTTTATATGTGAAATGAAACAAAAATTATGAAACTCAAAGTAGAGCGAAGCTTGCAAATCGAAAGCATATACATAATTTGTAAATTATGTAAAGCATCTTTTGCAATTAAAAAAACTCAATCGAAATTGAGTGTACAAACTGCAAGTTTTATTGTCTGGATTTTATTTGTAAAAGCTGTATTTTTCGCTATATTCCATCGAAAAGAAGTAATTATTTAATTTGATTTTAAAGCTTATCACAATTAATTCGAAATGTCAAGACTTAATATATGTTTTCCTCAAATTTTAATCTCAACTAATGGGATGATTTCTTCATCCGATTAAGTTATCAAATTTACACTGTCACTACTTTATATACAAAATTAAACAAAAAATTGAGAAATTAAAAAAAGCATAAAACTCAATTTAAATTGCAAATACAAATTGCAAGTTATATTCTCTTGATTTTATTTATAAAAGCTATACTTTTATTCAGTAAAAGGTTTTATAGATGAGGGTTAAATGCTTTACAAATAAAGGTAAGTTATTGATTGTTCTTAAGATTAGATCACGCAAATCTCATATTTTACCATTCAACCAAAGTAAGTATCGATTTAGGTAACTATTTTCTACTTAATCGTTATCATTAACTGCTTTGTTTCAAAAATGGCTGCCTATTTTTTTTATCTATTTTAGCCTTTATAGTCTAAAACCATTTACATTTGTGAAATTTATAGCAAATATATTAATGATTGCAAATACATTTGCAAACGTATGCTACAGTCTATTAAAATTTTACACTTCTCTCTCTTTTTATTTGAACAAATTTTTAATCAATATTTTGATTACAATCATGTCCTTAATTTTACACCTTATGCTCAAATTAACAACTGAAGGGCTTTAATTTTTAATCTTTTTGTTTTTTAAAAAAATAATTAATTTACACTGGTCAATTAAAATTGACGTGAGTTCCATTTGTTAATGAAATAGTTCAAACTACAAAATATTTTGAGTTATTTATTAAATTTTGAATTTAATTATTGAATTTTTATTCGATAATAAAGTTTAAATTTTTGATTTAATTATAAATTGTAAGCTTTGAATCGATTGGTAAATTTTGATTTCATTAATTCCTTGTTTGGTTTAATTTTGATGTTTTAGTTTAATTTTGAAATTGTGCGCTTACTTATTCATTTTTGGTATACTTTTAAATTTTTTTTTTTAAATGTCAAATTGAATTATTGAATATTGCATTCATTTTTATGAGTGTATTTCAAAATATTGCATTCAAATTGTAAATGAAAATTCAGCTTAATTAAATATTAAAAAAAAATTAAGCAATAATTCTCAGTTAAATTTCATATTATTAGTATTCATTTCATTTTAAATAAACGCGTGATTTTAAAATTCGAGCATAAGGTGAAAAATTACATTTGAAATAAAATGTACTAAAATTATAAATGGAACTCTCGTATAATGTTTATTGTTGACCAGTGTAGTGTATGATTTATTTTTTCTGCAATTACAGAATTGGCTATCCGACTTGGAAATATTTGCCGCTATTGTTGCAGCCATTATTCATGACTACGATCACACTGGGACCACCAATAATTTCCATGTTATGTCCAGGTAGATAATTTCCTTTATTTAACTATTTTTTGGAGTTAAAATAGCGTTTATTTGAAGTAAGTAGTACTTTCTTAATTTCTAAAAACTTTTTTATTTTTAAGAACAATAAGTTTTTCTTTTATCTTCGACATACAAGAACATTAGGGCCAGGATAGCCTGGTTGGTAGGGCACTCGTCCAAGAGATCGTAGGTTCGATCCCCGACTGCCGAAGACTCCCCGTGAAGAAAATGGTGGCTGGTGCACGTTAAATATGTCGAATCAAAAAATCCTCCAAGTTCCCATGACAAATCATGATACTGATGCAGAATTTTCCTTGTCTTCTGGATTGGTTCAAAACTACAAGGTTACGGAGTTGAACATTAGTAGTCATAAACCCAAAATTGGGTCGGCTGTTCAACGACGGTTATAAAGTAAAATACAAGAACATAAAATATGAAAAAATATCATTTTTATATTAATACTGAAAATCTGGATAAGAACCTACAAATTTGAAAATTTGTTGTATTGACTACCAAGTCAAATAGTCAACTAATTCATTAAATATTTTACAAAATTCAAATGCAAAATTACAAAACAAAAAACAAACTCTTTTTTTACCTGTATTTTAAGTAAATACAAAAAAAAATATAAGTTAAACTAGTATTTTATTAGGAACGTTTCCGAGATAGTCACAATGAATTTTTTTCACTTTCTCAAACAATTGGTGAAAATTTGAACCTTAATAGTAGTACATTGATCCGTAATATTGTGCAAACTTTCTGCAATCCTAATATGGTGTTAAATTAAGTGACATTTCCATTAAATTTGAACTATACTATCATATAATCAAATTTAAGAAATGTAATAAAAATTTTCACTTAATCACCTTATTAACGTTTACGTTAACGTTAACGTTTAAACAAATTTGAACAATATTATGGTACACAGTATTGTACGCTCCAAATTTTTTTAACAGTGTATCGAAATATTTTTCATAAAAAAAAGAGCTTTTGTAAACAAAATTTTATATATTTCAAAAATTAAATTTTATAATATTATGAAAGTTAGCTTAAAGATGAAGAATAGTATCGGTTCCTTGAACTATATTACGCTACAAATTATCTGTAACTCTAACAAGGTGTAAATTGAAAATATATCTGTATTCAAATTGAATTATAGTACTCCACAATCAAACCCAAGAAATACAATGATATTGTATTACTTCATAACACCATAATGAAGTTATACGCAAATGTAATTAAACGCCCTTCAAATTTTTATTAATAGTATAGGGATTATAATTAATTGATTACAACATAACACTGGAATCTTGTCAGCGTAGCAAAAAAATATATGCTTCGTAGAAAGACTTGATACACTAAGAAGAAAAAAAATAATGATTCTAACAACTAAAATATGGTAAAATGGAACATGTTTCTGGCTCGATGGTAACACAACACTATATCATAACCAAACCGCTTCTGTAATTTTTACCGAAGTGTTTTGGTCATGATTTTTGCTAAATTAACAATAAAATATGATTTTATAATTTGTACTAATATTTGGTATATGAGGCAAAATTTGTTTATTTTATCATGATACCTTAGATCATGGCATAAAGACAATTAAGTCGGTTAATTTATTTTTCAGTTTTATATTTTTTACTAAAGGTAAAATAATAAGAAGTATAATTTTGAAAACGAAAACTTCCAGAAAACCGTTAACATATGAACGGAAATATCACCAAATGAATGGTTTTAATACCGTGTATTTTCATTTTATTATCCAGAATTATGGTTTTTTCTGCCATAAACGTCATTGTCATACAGCACGGTAATTTTACAAGAATTTTTTTCCCCGTATACGAATATGCTATCAGTTAGAATTTTTTTATAAAGTTCAACCATAATAATGTTCCAATAAACCAAGAATCAATTAAATGAATAAAGTTGAAACATAATAATGTTCCAACAAATCAAGAATTAATTAAATGAGTTAAGTTAAACCATAATAGTATTTAATAAAATATATTGAATCATATTATATTACATTACATTGCAATATATCCTGAGTTGTTTAACAATTTATTTGATTTCTTGCAAATCCGCATGGTATAATGGTTTCTATAGTTTAGGGTATCAAAATTATAATTCTACGTTGCACTGATTGAGGTGAGTTTTTGCACTAAAACCTGATATAATAAATCAAATAAATTTTAAACTGACAAATTGATTTTCTAGTGGCTTGAAAATAAATTTTTAACATTTATAATTCGAAAATGTTTAAGTTAAAATTTCATTCATAAACAAAAACTTATTATAACTTTCAAGTAAATCACAGTGTAATGGTATTTTTTTACACAGTAATTTTGATTTAGATTTTAATGTTATAAATATTACGATGTAATAATGAATATTATGATTATGCATTTCTTTTTTCGCTGCACTCAACTTTAGTAAAATAAAGTTCTTTTTCTTCAAATACTTTTAACTCTCGTTTTTCATTCAAAGGAAAAAACTGCCGAGCAGCACTCCATCGTACTTGTAAGTCAAATAGCTGTCAATCTGCCAAGGAAATGAATGACATCTTTCTATTTGTCAAATAGCCTATCATTCTAATTTTTTCAAATAAATCAACAATTATGTAACGATACTTATTTTTTGTTTTTAACGCTGTTCTTTGTCAAGAAATGAAAAGAAAAACTTATTTATGAAAATATCTCTATTTTTTAATAGTTTTTCAGTGAACTTTTGAATGCTATCGTGTAAAGCTAGGCAAAAAAAAAATAATAAAAAGGAATCTAATAGTCACCTTATCACGATGTATTTCACAATATTGAAACATCTTGACAAAATATTTCTTGTAAATAAATGAAATCGATTGTTGTAGACTTTTCATGGCTCGTATTGTATCATGGCTTGTATCATGATCATGGCTCGTATTGTATCTTTCAGATCTGAAACCGCTCTACTGTATAATGATCGAGCTGTCTTAGAAAATCATCACGTCAGCACAGCTTTTCGTATGATGCGAGAAGATGATTGTAACATCTTGTTTCATTTAAGTAAAGAGGAGTTCAAGTAAGAAATCTACAGTTTTGTTCATAGCAAAAAATACTCGAATAATTAAACAATTATAGCATCATAATTTTTTATCCATTGTTTTCCTTCATTGATAATACACAGTGTTAGAATTTATATTTTAAAATTATGGTAAAATGACAAACAGCCATCCAATTAACCGTAAATTTTAAGGTAAAGAACATTTTTTTACCTTTACGGTTTTCAGACCGTTTACAACTAGTATGGTTAAAAAAACTATGAATACAAAACTATAGGGTTTTTAACCATTTACAAAAAGCATGGTTTCAAAACCGTAAAAAAGAAATTTAACCCATTGGACATAGTTCAGCAACTTTACGGTTCCACCATCTATGCGTAAATGAGATTATCATATACTAGTAGCCCAGGATCACAAAAGGGGAAGGGAATTGAGGAAATATTGTGGTTTGAACTCTAGGACTCGAACCCCTGTTTTGTCGGTCAAAAGATCACCGATTAGCCCTCTCAGCAATAATATGTACCCATCTTCAGGAAATTCATTAGGGAGGCCTAGTTGGGGCGATAAAATTCTGGTTGTTTAACCGTATTATGTGAAAGCAGTTAATAAACGGTTTTCTCACAGTTAATAGTTTGAATATCATCTTATTTATGGTTATTTGACTGTTTTGTTTGAGTTTAACCAATTTTTCCGAGAAATTTTTAACAGTGCACTTATTATTCAAGTTCACTTGCGAATTGCGATGAACTTTAGCCTTTATTTTTATTACGAAAATTATTCGCCTACATGAATTAGTCATTTCCATCAATATATTCTTCATTTCCTTATATTCCTTTTCCTTTGAGTTTCTATATTCCTACAACCTTCAACATACTACCTTCAACATACATTTATTTCATTTGTGTATTTTTGCATTTATTTACCAACTTATCTTCTTTTTCGGCATAGTATATTTTAACTTAACTCCTAGTTTTATTAAAAGTAATTAAATGCACAAATATAAGTTTATACATTTAAATACTTTGTACATTATTGTAATTTGTTTTTAATATTTTAATGCAATAACAATAAAAATCAAGAATATTTAATGCTTATTTGAAAAATATAATGGCAATATCTAATCTTTTGTTATCTTTGTATTTTAGAGAATTTCGCACTCTAGTCATAGATATGGTTCTAGCAACAGATATGTCTTCCCACTTTCAACAGATCAAATCAGTTAAATCATTAATCAGTCATTCAGAATTTAGGTAGGTAAAAAAAAGTTGTCTTAGCTTGTAGATATTTTCAACGGGAATCTTTATAAATCATAGATATGGTTCTAAACACAAATATGTCTTCACATTTACAACAGATAAAATCAATAAAATCATATATCAGTCATTCAGAATTTAAATAGGTAGTAAAAAGGAATCGGAACAACACCTCACTAGTCTAGATACAATTGTTTTAATTAAGCTTTTCTCGGCTGTATGTAAAGTGCACACAAAAAAGTGTTTTGTTTTGTTTGATTTTTAATTTGCATTTAACCTTCCAATTTTTATTTTCAAAAACCTTTTTAAGCTTATACTCTTACTTTCATTATTTTACTTTTCAAATATTGAACTTTTCACCTGAAAATTGATAGCGTACAGAATTACGGATCAAATTATGATATAAAATACTGGCACTTTGGGTGCATCTTCTGTCAAATCCGTTTTACCGTAAAATCCATATTTGCTGTAATATCCATTTTTACAGTAAGTTCCCTTTTTTCCGTAAAATCTATTTTACCGATAAATATTATTCTGTAATTTTTACATTGAGGCAATATAATATTAAGATTACAGTAATATTTATTCAATTGGAATGATTTAGTGATTTTACGGTAATTATTACTGTAAAAATGACGGTAGATCAGATTTTTCGTTCCGCAACTTGTTCCGGTAAAAATAGATTGTACGGAAAAAAGTACCGATACCCTGAGTGTCAGTACTTTTTACGGTAATTTGATCCGTATTCTGATTCCTTATTACTCATTCCCATTTTTTTCAATGTGATTTTTTTTTTCAGTATTGAGAAGTCGAAAGCCCTTTCCTTGGTACTTCACTGCTGTGATATAAGTCATCCAAGTAAAAACTGGGATTTGCACCATCGATGGACATTATTGCTCATGGAAGAGTTTTTTCTTCAGGTTTTTATCAATTTCTTTCTAAAAATAGATTTTTGTTCCCAATCTCTAACATAAAAACCTTTTTACTTCAAACTTCATTAGCTTCAAAACTATACAGATTAGAAATAACAATCGACATATTTCAAGCGTTTAAAAGCGGGCGCAAATTTTCAAGACTTGCCAGATGTGAATGAGAAGATACTAAAGTGATTTAAAATATAAAACATAAAGTTGCCAACAACAAATGGAAGCATAAAGATGAGAAACAAAACTGGAAAAACCACAATGGCCGAGAAAGGCAAATCAGGGTAAAATGCATTTCCACGTGCTATGGAGAGGTTGTAACATTAGTTCCTCTCCTCCTCCTCACTTAACGTTTTTTTTTTTTTTTAAACCACTTTTGTTTTTCTGTTAAGTCTTTGAAATGGGGTCCTACTTTAGACCATTTGAAGCATGTTGACTGTTATTTCCAATTTGTATATTTTTGAAGCAAATAAAGTTTTTAATCAAGTAATGTCTTACCGCTTCAGTTTCTTGGGATTATTTATTAAATAAATTTATTTCACTGCAGAATGTTAAAAAATACAAACAGTTTTAACTTAATATAGGTACTCCAAAATCAAAAAGATATCCGCATACATTTTTATATATATATATTTTTTTTTTAATTTATTATTGTCTCAAAATATTTTATCAGTGTCACATTTTATTTCATTATTAAAATCAAATTCTCTGTAATATATTTTTTTCTACGTGGTGCTTCATTAAATTCTTCCTAATTCAACTTCTAATAATGTGTTCTCCTAATGAAATAAGTGAATTATTACCTGTGTTCAGAATTATATAAAAGAAACTACTCTTTCAACTTTTTTAAACCATTTACAAAAGATTCGAAAAAAAGTTGATAAAGAGAAATATTTTTTTCAAAGTTCATTTTAATTACTCCTCGCAGAAAGATTAAAGTCGTTACAATATATTTTTTAATTTATCTGATACAAATATCAAGTAGTTAATTCAATTTCGGAAAAGAAATTTGTCGAGTTTTTGTATTGCCTTTTAAAATGAATACATTTTTTAATGGAGATAACTTTAATCCTTTAAAGGTTTTATGAAAGTTAGGCATTGTTCCAAAAGAAATAACTGTGCTTAAAAGAGAGATTTTATTTTTTAGTAATATATTTACTAAAAACTTTTAATGTATTCAAATTATAATATAATAATTAATACAGATCATTCTGTAATTTAAGTGTCGTATACATAATTTTAGAAACCTTACCAATAAAGTATAACATCGCGAATCTCAAAACCGTTATTAAAATCAGACGAATCTCTTCTGGTTGTTGTTGTAAAATTCCAGTATTGCTAATAATTTCTTCTTGATTCATTTAAATTTTCTTGAGCCATCAAATATTCTTTGTTGCCTTTAATCTTGTCTTTCTCAATAATGATTCGTCACATTTTGATAGCATTTGCATCCGAAAAAATATATATTACTCTAATATTCATCCTAATTAATATGTAGATAAAATAGCATCTTTTTATTAAATTATTTATTCAATTATTTATTCAATTATTTATTTAATCTAATATACAATGTGAATAAACAGTCGTCTTTTATAAACTCAGATATTCATCACAATTAACGTGATTATATAATAATCTTTTAAATACTCTAAGTACTAATACTCTTTTAAGTGTTCTAATATTCACCAAACTTATATGACTATCTAATTCTATCTCAAATACTCTAATATTCATCCTAATTTGAACTAATGTTAACGTAACCTAGTGTAACCTTCTAATGAAACCTGTTCATTTTAGTAATCTAATATTCACTGGAGCTAATGTGAATAAATAATTGCCTTTTATGAACTCTTATATTTATCACAACTAACGTAACGTCTTTTAAATACTCTAACATTCATTATAACCAAATTATTAACTCTAATAATCTTTTACGTATTCTAATATTCACCATAACTAATATAACTATCTAATTCTATCTCAAGTACTCTAATATTCATCCTAATTTGAACTTCTAATGTTAACGTAACCTAGTGTAACCTTCAAATGAAACCTGTTCATTTTAGTAATCTAATATTTACTGGAGCTACTGTGAATAAATAATCGTCTTTATAAACTCTAATATTCATCACAATTAATGTGATCATGTAATAATCTTTTAAATACTCTAACATTCATTATAGCCAAATTATGAAATCCAATAATCTTTTAAGTATTCTAATATTCATTAGAACTGATATGACTATATTATTCAATCTCAAATACTCTAATATTCATCCTAATTTTAAATTCTAATCTAACGTAACCTAATGTTACCTCCTAATGAAACCTGTTCATTTTAGTAATCTAATATTTACTGGAGCTACTGTGAATAAATAATCGTCTTTATAAACTCTATTATTCATCACAATTAATGTGATCATGTAATAATCTTTTAAATACTCTAACATTCATTATAACCAAATTATTAAATCCAATAATCTTTTACGTATTCTAATATTCATCATAACTAATATGACTATCTAATTCAATCTCAAATATTCTAATATTCATTCTATTCTGAACCTCTAATGTCAACTTAAGTACTCTAATACTCATCATAGTTAATGTGAATATATAATAATCGCCTAAGTATTAAGTATTCTCGCAACAGACGATTGTCGGCTAAAAGGATCGTGATGGTTAACACTCCTCAATTTCGGTATGTTTAGGCAATGCACAACGCGAACAAGGAAAGAGGTTCAACTGGTTCCATTACTTAATAAGGTCTGCTTTGTGCATCTTTGAGTCTCTTTGCATGCTTCGGAAACGGTTTTTGTTTATATTTAGAACAAAAAAGAGGACTTGATGACTTTACCCTTTGGCTTTATAATCGGTTAACAGTTAATTTAGCTACGTCATAAAATGAAAAATATGTCTAATTGTCCACTGGTTCAATATTAATTTCTCAGACAAGCTGGTACCCATCGATCTGAAACTGGGGGAGCTTCAAGCAACCACCGGGGATAGAACTTGGTTTTTCACATTAACAATTTAATGCCTTAACCACTGAGTCATCACGGCGAGTAATATTTACCTATATACTTTAATATCCCCCTGAATTTGCAAACGTATAATTTCAGATTAATGAATTATTATTAATTAGTATTATTATTAATTATTATTATTAATTATTATAAATTAGTATTATTATTAAATATTATTAATTATTATTATCAATTAATTTTAATTTTTATTATTAATTATTATTAATTATAAAACGATTAATAATAATTATTAATTAATATTATTATTAATTATTATTAATAAACTATTATTTATTATTAATTATTATTAATTATAAAACGATTAATAATAATTATTAATTAATATTATTATTAATTATTATTAATAAACTATTATTTATTATTAAATATTATTATTATTAAATATTATTTATTATTAAATATTATTATTATTTAATATTATTTATTATTAAATTTTACTAATTATATTATTATTACTATTAATTAATTCTTAATTATTATTTCAGGGTGACAAAGAAAAGGTCCTTGGACTTCCTTATTCTCCGCTGTGTGACAGGAATACCACGCTCATAGCTGAATCTCAAATAGGTAATGCATTTTTTTTTCTCAAACTCTGTTTATCATAACGATTTTTTGGGTTTAAATTTTATAGCAGATATTTAGGGATTCCCTTTGCGTGGCATATCTTGCATTAAAAATTACAATTTTGGTGGTCAATCTTAAATCCAATTAGAAACCACGGAAAAGCAAGTAAATTGACCCTAGACAGACAAAATGGCATCTTTTTTATGATTTCCTCATCCTCAACTGGACAAATCAATCGAGGCACTTCATGCATTCATTATATTTATCGATTTATTAATTTTTTCTATATCTAGGTTTGCTTAATGTGACGTAACCTGTGACGTAACCTGTGACGTAACCTAATGACGTAACCTGTGTTTATTAAAGCTATATATTGTTGTACTTAGTTGACGTTGAGCTAATGTAAGAGACGATATTTAAGAAGCTGCTAATAATGATAAAATATTTTATAATGTTAAAGTATTTTATAGCAAAACAATAATAAACCACAATTAGGAACATTTAATTAAAAATAGTGTTAAATATTTTATCAATTGTTTAAAAAAATATTGATTTAACTACAATTTAATTTTAAAAAATATTCCAACCTATTTTTTTCATCGAACTAAAATATTTTGAAGTAATCTAACTATAAATTATTTCAATCAAAAATGTGTCAAGAAACATTGGTTAAAAACATGCTACGGTAAAGTATATGTATTTTCTGTCGAATCAACAAATAAGATGATGTTAAATTTGTGCTTCATATATAGTTTCCTATTATTCTGATACTACTGATACTCCAAAGTTAATAAAAATGTCAATTCAAAACTTTTTTTCATTAAAGCTCCTCAAAAAAACTTTTTAATAAAACTTTTGTAATAAAACATTGCAGCCAGAATGGTTCAGAATGGTTCAGAATGGTTCAATCGCCTCTTGAAGAGGTTGGATTATCAGTTATAAGTCTGGTCAGATCGTATACCTAACCCAGACCACGCTGACCACAATGCTAAAGTAAAAAATATCTCCATTGGTAGATGGGTCATATGTATAGGATCTCTTTGTGCGTGGGTTAACGGTAGGAGGTTTATTTGTTTTACCTCTGCCTGTAATGCAATTGTGGTTTGACCCACAGTAGACTGATCTCAAAGACACGTTCCCTATAGAACACCAAAGACAAACACCACTGACTGCAGTCAGTAAGCGGGTATGTGACCACTTTGATCAGCCTGCTTAAAGACCGAAGGTGCGTGGTATCGGTCCTCGTTAAACTGTTCAACCGTAATATGCTCGACTTTGCGTCCAGGGCGCCTTGATACCAAAGAGGAGGAACCATCCCTCTGCAGAGGATTAAAATTTTGATGGCATGTCTTCGGAGCATCCTCAGGGATTTTTCCCAGACCGTCACCGATAGCTCATCGTGCTGTTTTAGTGCTACGTAAATAAGGTACATTGAAGAGCTAAAAAAAACTGGTATACCTGCCTAATATAGTGTAGGGCCCCCGTGAGCACGCAGAAGTGCTGCAACACGACGTGGCATGGATTCGATCGATGTGTGAAGTAGTGCTGGAGATAATTGACACCATGAATCCTGCAGTGCTGTCCATAAACCAGTGGGAGTAAGAGGGGGTGGGAATATCTTCTGAACATCACGTTGCAAGGCATCCCACACGTCCAGAATTTCTACAGAGTGGATCCAAGAGCACTCTTCAGAATTTAGACACTTCCGCTGGCCACCAAAATCCCCAGACATGAACATTATTGAACCTATTTGGGATGCCTTGCAACGTGATGTTCAGAAGATATCCCCACCCCCTCTTACTCCCACTGGTTTATGGACAGCCCTGCAGGATTCATGGTGTCAATTATCTCCAGCACTACTTCACACATTGATCGAATCCATGCCACGTCGTGTTGCGGCACTTCTGCGTGCTCGCGGGGGCCTTACACGATATTAGGCAGGTATACCAGTTTTTTTGGCTCTTCAGTGTACCTACCTATCAAGTGCTGGTTAGTAACTTCAAGAATTTCTTAACGAAGGTGAAATAATTGTAAAAATTTCCTTGTCGTTTCGGTTCGATTGATAACTCTAAAGCTGCGGAATTAAACATTGGTAGCTCCAATTCCGTTAATAGTCAACTATTCAACGGCGTGTTAAAATTAAAGAAATATTGCGCTTACCATTTTTACTTCATCTGGAAATTCTTATGAGGTAAGACAGTTTTTTTTACAATTTTTTTTATTGTTCAAAGTTCTTAAAAACTTCCAAATGCAGCTTATAAATGCTTCCTGAAAAAAAAACTATCAATTTGATAAAATTATATTTATATTGACTCGGCTGTCATTTTTGCGTCGAAAAAAAAACGAAATGGCTACATAAGAAAAACTAGAAATGTGGGAAAGTTATTTTTTTATGTTTTATATGAACAGCAGCTGGTCAGATGAAAGCTCAGTGGATTTAGTTAAGCAGAGCTTCCGACTGTAATCTCCCCTACAATCCAAAGAAGAAGAATAAAACAATATTTCAAGACCGGATGAAAATAAGCAACAACAAAAAATACAAATAAATCAATAAAGATTTTCATCTGCCAATACTTCCTGACCTTAATAGAATGTCGTCTGAGATTTAAAAACTGATTTTTCTTGGAGAAGGTATTTTATTGTTTATATAGTTCACCTTTCACGATCACGACAAATAGAAAAATATAAATAAATATTTCGTACAGGTGTTCTGTATTGTCCACTCTTAATATTTTATTTTATAACCGGTGTTGAGCTATAGGGAAGAAATTTTAAGGAAAATATATATACGAAGATTTATAATACACAGTTCGAAATATTTAATGGAGAATCAGAATGTAAAAAAAAACATTCCTTTTTACAGTTTTGTTAATTGTATCTAAAGCATAAAGTTTTTGTTTTTATTTACTATTAATCATATTCTTATTATCATATACTAAGATAGATCAAAAAATCAGATTCCTAAATATATATATATATATATATATATATATATATATATATATATATATATATATATATATATATATATATATATAACCGGCGTTGAACAGGCGATCCAATTCTGACTTTACGACCATCCATATCCAGCATGCAATTTTAAACCCATTACAGAGAACAAGGGAACTCCTGGGTCAAGTATTGGGACAAACTAGCCTTTGTGGAGGTCTTTTTGAGGGGGACTAACTCGCACTCGCATTTGCGTTACGTGAAGAGAAAAAACACGAAGATCTCCACGGTTAAACCAACAGCAAGGCGATTCTAACCCAAGATCCGTGAACCACTGAGGATATTTTACGTCATCACTATGTTCAGTGTGAGACGGAAGCAGAGTTCATATCAATCAGCCACCGCTGGGATTTGAACCTGCGTCAATTCATTAGGAGGCGTATCCTCTATCACCTGAGTCGCAGTGGTCCGTCCATCCTTAATAAGCAGTTTTAGAATATTTGTCTAAAATGAAATTTAAGTATATACATTGTAGATCATAAATTACCATTTATGTAAGAAAAAAAAGCACCACCAAAATCTAACGAATCACTATTGAAAAAGGCTGGCTGAATACGGCGAAATGTTTGATTGCAGGAGAAAAACAGAGAAGATATCAAAGGTGTTTACAACAAACAACTCTATGTCTTACCAGACAATTAAACTGATTTTGATGTTTTTGATCCCGCTTACGCATTAATGATGCGATAAAAATGCAAACCTTTTGCTTCTCATTTGTTAAATTTTTTATTTAATAGTGTTCATACTTTTTCAACTTCATTTTTGGCAATGTTAATAAAAATATATATTTAGAACGATGAGAGTATCCTGTTTTCTGTGGAATCCTGTATTCTGGCAGAATATTTAGAAGCTAATAAGCTCAAAACAAAATAGTCCGATTTCAAGTTTTAAAAAAAAAATCGTGTATTTTGTCCAGAAAAAATAAACTTAATAAATCTTTTAAATTTTAGAATGGAGAATATCCAATTACAGCAGGTCACTATTTATCCTTTAATTGCAGATACAAAGATATCTTGAGATGCAATTAAAAAATTGCACCTTTTTTAAGAATATGCATTTTATATCAGGGGATTGCGAAAATTCGTACCAGATTTGAATTTTGAAAGAATTGTTATGAATTCGTTGAGATACTTCATGGCAGTGATTTGATAATAATTTTGGTAAAATGCACCATAAAATGGTTTTTGCTACACTGTAACGAATTCCACATCAAATTGCGGTAAAAATTACCGGCACATTTGGTGCATCATCCGTAAAATCCATTTTACCGTAAAATATTAAACCGTAATTTTTACAGTAATATTTATTTAATTAGAGTGATTCAGTGATTTTACGATAATTATTATTGTAAAATTTGTAGTATATCAGATTTTTTTATTCCGTAACATGCTCTTGGGAAAATGGTTTTACAGTAAAAAGTGTCGGCACATTGAGTGCCGACAGCTTGCATAGTAATTTTATCCATTTTTTTTACTGAATAATGTGTGATAAAATTTGATAAATGTGGTAAAATTTAGTAATTTTATCATGATGCTCCAAAACATAGCCCTAAAAACCATTTATTTAGTTAAATTTTCTTTTCAGTTTTGTATTTTTTACTAATTGTGTTATATTAAAAACTATAATTTTGAAAACCAATATTTCCCCAAACCGTTACCATATAAACGGAAAAATTACCAAATGAATGGTTTAAACACCTTATATTTTAGCTTTATTAACCAGAATTATGGCTTTTTTACCAGAAATGTCATTACCGTACAGCACGATAATTATACCAGAATTTTTTCTTCGTGCAATATTCTTTTTTTAATTTTTTTTATAAGCAGTGTGTTTATAAAAAATATTGTTTATAAATAAGAACAAAATGTGCGTGCTGATCCCGATAAACGCTATGTTTTCTATTTCTACTTTATTACAAACTATCTGCTTTGTTCAATTTTTTTGCAGTTAAAATATTACCTAATTCTGCTTATAATCCGAACTATAAGATTAAAAAATTAATTTCAAAAATATTAAGGTAGATATTACCTGATTAAAAACTTCATTCGCTTTAAAAATATGTATAAGTAGCAAATGAGAGTTGACAAGTGTCAAGCTTTTCAAGTTTTTATCAAGCAAGTTTTACTAATTTTCAATCAGGTAATATTTATTTTACCGTTTTAGTTTCTTGGTATTATTTTTTCAATATTAAAGTGTATTTATTGCAAATATTGTAATAAATATGGTTTATTTCTGTTTTAGGTTTCATTGATTTCATCGTGTCTCCAAGTTTAGAAGTATGTGGAGATTTACTTGAAAAGATTGAGCACAAAACGCAAAGCGTCCGCGCACCTCCTATTACAGAATCAGTAAGTGAAGATGTGAGCACAGAAGATACTAAACCTTCAGGTAAGAAAATGATTTTCATGAAATACTGAATCATTTTGTTTTTATTGCTACATTGTAAAAAGAAATCTGTTGAATTAAAAAAAATGTCAGCTAATGTAAGAGTATAAAACTGTTTATTTCACAGAAAAATACTTTTTTTTTCTGATGGACTGAGAAAACTGTCAACTGTTGTTGTTGCTGTTGTTGTCAGCCATTAAGGCTGAGGGGATGCAATTGGTCTAATTTTGATTAATAATTATTAAAGATTAAATAAACATTTAACATATGTAATGAATAATTAATAAAGATACACCAAAAATGGGGCCGGGATAGCCTGGTTGGCCGGACGCACGTTAAACCTGTCGGGTGATAAAGCCCTCCATGTTCCCATAACAAATCATACCTCTGGGGACACTGAATTGGAGATAGATAGTTCTCTGTTTCATGTCTAAGTTACCATCTGTAAATGAATGAATGGATGCATGAAAAGGTCTGCCCAATAAACTGCTCTGAGTGAAGAAGTCAAATTCTTGGCCATAGATGGCGTCACGGGGAAAAAAGAATAATCGCACCCCTTGCCTTGACTGCCTACGACAACAACAAAATATAGCAAAAATATTTATCTACTAAAAATGCTTGCACTTTTTGATTATATTATACAACATTTACTTGGTAGACTTCAGAAATTTCACTTTAATTTATATTGTAAAATGTCTTAGTGCATAGTTGTCACCATTTTGGTGTTGAGGTTAGCCAAAAAAATTTAAGTGTATGTTGTCTCAGTTTTTATATACATTTTTACTGCATAGTTTCGTTTTTTTTTTATTCAATTTTTGTTTGTTTGTTTACTGACATCACATATGTTCATGTGCATTAGAATAAATAAATGGCTTGGTTGAAAAAATATTTAGTTTAAGAAACACGGTCATTTTATGTAATATATTTGCACTAATTCTCTCAAACAATTATTAGTTTGTCATTTTTATGATACACGATAGGTACAGTTCTGTATTTGAAACGTATTTGGATTACCTCAGCACCAGAAATGGTGGCAACTATACAGCAGCATTTTTTACTGTATATATTAAAACTATCACTGGAAAAAACTAGAAACCGGTACTTTTACTGGATTTTTATCCGGAATTTTTTACAGTGTATACACCAAAATGTTTTCCAGTGCACTGCAATATCAAAATTGTATATTTGAAAAAACATTTTAATGATAAAAGATGAATAAAATGCTTTAGTGAAATTTTTAATTTGAATTATGCAGTTTCTGTAAAGTAAAAAACAATCTTGCCTATTTTATACTACTTAAATTTTATCATACATATATTTAAAGCAAGCCCTAGTGTGTGATCACAAAAAATTTCAGAAATATATAATTTTTAAAGTGTATTTAGGAATTGAATTATTGTAAATTAAAATTAAGCAGAATATTTTATACAATTTGAGTCGTAATTCTACGAACTTTTATTTATGTATTTAAAGTAAGGTTTAGGTAAAAAAAAAAAGAAGAAAATTTTCTTTTTGCAGATTTCATTTTCCATTGCCAAATGAGAATCGCAATAAAATATAACATTGTTTAAACGTTGCACGTTTTGTATTCTTAAATGTGAATTTGATCTCTTAACTTAGGGATAAACAATTTATAACCACCTGAAAAGCCTTGTCATAAATTTAAAAACAAAATCCAATTTCTAAGATATACCATAATTAGATAACAAATATCCAATTAGTTCCGGTGTCATAGTTCCTAATTTAATATATAATATCCTATTCAAGGATAATGCATGCAGTATACAAAGCAGCAATTTCATTTCTTATGGTGTATTTAATATGTTTCTACAGCACAAAGAAGAAAATCTCAATCTCTAACAGAAGCTTAGGCCAATGCAATTAAACGAGATAATTAAAAGAGAATCTTATTCCCTTCCATCCTAGTCTAGAAGTGATAATGTTTTATCATCACCTAAAGTATCTTTTGTATGCTTTAGGTGAGTTTATACATTTAAGTTTAAATATTTAAAATAAAGCCTTGATCATTAAAAAAAATTTAAAAACCAATAGAATTCTTATAATATATTTAAGAATTGAATTACGTAATTTTCTGCAAGCTAAAAATGAACATAGAATACTTTATACAACTTGAATCTTATTCCTATAAACTTTTATTCATGCATTTAAAGTAAGGCTTATATAACAAAAAACAAGGTTTTTCTTTTACAAATTTTATTTTCCGTTGCCGAATCAGAAATGCAGTAAAATATAACATTGTTTAAACGTACGAGGGTTGCTATTTATATTTCTGGCCTAATAATGAAAAAACAAATATGTAGGATCGAAATTGGTTTTATTGTTTATCAAAATATTCTCCATGATGATCAATACACTTTTGCATGCGTTTGAACCAATTTTCAAAGCACTTTTTCCAGTCCGATTGAGGTAACTCCAAAACATGCGTTTTGAATGCATCAACCGCTTCTTCGGGGGTCGAAAATCGTTGTCCACGTAATTTATTTTTGATGTGTGGGAATAAGAAGAAGTCATTGGGTGCCAAATAAGGGCTGTACGGCGGATGACCCATCAGTTCGATCTTTCGCTCCGTCAGAAATGCCTTTGTTTGAGTCGATGTGTGAGAGCTCGCATTGTTATGATGAAGAATGATTCGCCTGTTCTTCTGCTTTTTTCGAATTTCTCCGATGACTTCTGGCAAACAAATGGTCGTGCACCATTTACAATTGACCGTCCTGCGTTGCTCAAACGCCACTGTGGCCACATGACCGTTAATGCCGAAGAAACAGGCAATCATTTGTTTCGATGTGCTTCTTCCTCGAACAACTTTTGTTGGTTTTGCCTCGTCTTGGAAGACCCATACAGTTGATTGCTGTTTTGTTTCCGGCTCATATGCATAGATCCATGATTCGTCACCTGTGTAGATGTTATACACAGCCTTTGATGTACCTTAAACGTATTTTTCCAACATTTCCGTGCACCAATCGACACGAGCCTTTTTTTGAGCGTTTGTCAGATTATGCGGGATCCAACGCGAAAAAAAAAATTTTACGCTCAAATGTTCATGCAATATTTTATTGATGCTAGTCATACTAATGTCCAAAGACGCCTCTATCTCACGGTATGTCACATGACGATCTTGCTTTATCAGTTCACACACAGCATCGATCTTTTCTGGTACAACAACGGATTTTGGACGACCTGCACGGGATTCGTCCTGGATCGAACATCGACCACGATTAAATTCGTTATACCAATTTTTTACAGTGCTGTAGGATGGCGCTTTATCGCTGAATAAAGAATTAAGTTCATCGAAGCATTCTTGTCTTGACAATCCACGTCGAAAGTTATGAAAAATAATGGCACGAAAATGTGCACGATTCAATTCCATTTTCTGAAAGAGAAGAACTTTTCTATTTACTGTCAACAACACAAATGAAGCTATAATGGTAAATAGTCTGCTGAATTTATGTTTAAAAATATCAAATTTTCGATTAAAATCGTCTGCGGTTGCCTAGCAACACTTACTGTTGCCAAGGCCAGAAATATAAATAGCAACCCTCGTAACATGTTAAATGGGAATCTGATCTCTTAACATAGTGATAAATAAGGCCCGGATTTTGATGACAATTGCATTTTTTACATTTTTGGACATTTTTTGTCCTTTAGAGCATTTTTTAGATTTATAGGGCATTTTTTTTAAATTTGGGGGTGTATTTTGCATTTTAAAGCATTTTTTAAGTTTTTTGTTAATTTTTTCCAATTTTTATTATTTTTTGGGGCATTTTTATTACATGAAATACAAGATTTTGTCTTATAATTTGTCTTGATTCAGAAGATGCTGCATCAATTAAGATAGCGCAAAACATGTTGGCCTCTGATAAAATCGAAGGGAACTTATCATTTATCAAGTCTAACTATGCTATTGTGTCCTCGACAATTACAAGCTTGGAGAAACAAGAATTGGAACTTGGCGATGAAATAAATCATATTGACGTAGTGAGTCAAGTGTTGCAAAAAGCAAGGGGAAAGATAGCACAAAGTGTAGCAGCTAAATTGAACAAATTTAGGAGAAGAACACTGGTTTCAAACAATGAAGAAAATCTCTAAGATATTAACAGGTGAAGCAACATCTTTTCAAATTGAAGAAGAATTGTCAGTAAGTGAGACCGTCTTTTTCAAGTATGCACCAATAACATCAGTAGACGTTGAAAGAAGCTTCTCCAGGTATAAAAATTTACTTTCAGACAAGAGACGCTCGTTTACATTTCAAAATATCAAAAATCATTTAATAATCCAATGTAATTCTGATATTTAGTAATATTATGAGATGGAAGTTGTAATATTCATTAAAGTTTTTATACAAAATGAAAATGTTTTGGAGTCAATACATTTTCCTTTTTTTTTGTTGTTGTTATTTTAGGATATAAAACATATTTTTCAAACTTTAATGAACGTAGAACAAGTATTGCATTGCTTTATATTTTTGTGAAATGACTCATAATAATTTTAAAGAGTAAAATTTTGTTTTAGTTCAATATTTTTACTTTATTTAAGTCATGTCATAAAGCATTTTTAGCGCAATTTTCGAATTTTAGAGCATTTTTTAAGGGCATTTTTTGCACTTTTTAAGGGCATTAGTTGAGATTTTTAAGTTCATTAAAATCCGGGCTCTAGTGATAAACAATTTATAACCACCTGAAAAGCCTTGTCATAAATTTAAAAACAAAATCCGTTTCCTAAGATATACTATAATTGGATTATAAATATCCAATTAATTCTGGAGTCAGAATTCCTAATTTAATGTAATATCCTACTCGAAGATAATACATGCAATATATCAAATCAGCAATTGCATTTCTTATGGTCTATTTAATATGTTTTTATAGCACTACGAAGGAAATCTCAATCTTTAACAGGAGCTTTGGCCAATGCAATCAAACGAGATAATTCAACTGAGTCTCAATCCCCTCCATCAGAGCCTGGTCCAAGTACTAGTATTGATAATGTTTCCTCATCGCCTAAAGCACCTTTCGTATGCTCCAAAGTAAAAAGGCCTTGGGTACCTCTTCTAGAAGAAAACAAAAAGAAATGGAAAGAACGAACTCATAAAGGTAATCAAGCTAAATTACATATCAATTATCATAAGTTATAATTTACCGTAGATAGTAATAAAATATTTAAGAACACGCAAGCAAAAAGTTATTTCTTAAATAAAGATTTTCTTAGTAACGCTATTTTTTTTTTTTTTTTTTTTTTTTTTTTAATTATTTTCACACTGGGAAAAAAAGTATAGTCAAAACTACTAGAATATGGTAAAATTTTAAGAATTTTTAGCCCTATAGGAACACCAAAAAGCTAGTTAATTTTTACCGAAGCTCTTTGGTAATGATTTACCGAAACGCTTTGAAATCACGTTAAGTGCTTGTTTTTAGAAAACCATAAAAAGATTTATTTCAAGTTTTTCAACTGATTTATTTCAAGGGATGGTGAACCTTGAAAATACATAAAAGTAAACTTTTTATTTTTAATATTTTAATATATGTTTATATTCCAGAAAACTATTGATTTTTATGAAAAATACATAATCAAGGTACTTTATATAAAATGGTTTTATTAAAAAATATTAAAAATTTAAAAGAGATAGTAGGGGGAGATTTTACAACTTTTTATTTACTCATAACTAAAAAAATGTCTTTTGCACAACAAAAATTTTATAATTTTAGTTTTTGAACTTTTGGTCACAGCTAAGGTTTTATTAAAATGATTTTAACATTTATAAATAAAAATGCAAATTTTATAAAATAAAAGCATTTTTTATGAAAAAAAAAATTCTATAAATGCGTAAATATTTTATAGATCATTTCAATGAACATATGCTCTAAACGCTATTTATAACCAATTTTTTATGAAATGTAAATTATTTTTGAAAATTTATAGCATAAGAGACTCAAGTGTAATTAGAAAAAGGGTTTTTAATTAATATCTTTGACTTAATTTTTTTTTATTTCCCTTGGTACTTACTGTTGAAATTTTCACTCTAAAATTGCGGTAAAATAATTGGTGTCTGGGTGATTCTTTGGAAACATGACAATTCAGAACAAAAAATTTCTTCAAATTTCCAGTCTTCAAAATAATATAAATTTTATTTTGTATATTTATTTAGTTACATTTATTAATATCTTACAGACAGCAGTGTAGTTTATTGACATTTTCTCATGACAAAAAAATAGAAATTCACAAAACTTTAAATGACAGGAAAGTGGCATATTAGCTAAGAAGTTAAAAAAAACAGTCACTTTAAGCTAACAGTAAGTAACTCAACTTAAACCATTGCGTTAGATGGACCATGAATTGCTTAAATTAATTCTTTTATCTACTGAAGATTTTATTCTGTAGATAAAAGAAACTTTAAATGACAGGAAAGTGGCATATTAGCTAAGAAGTTAAAAAAAAACAGTCACTTTAAGCTAACAGTAAGTAACTCAACTTAAACCATTGCGTTAGATGGACCATGAATTGCTTAAATTAATTCTTTTATCTACTGAAGAAAACAAAATTTTTCTTATCAAAGAAAAACTTTGTTGCTGATATGTACAGATTAAAATTGTGTATATAAATCAATCATTAAATAAGAAAAATAACTGAATACATTCAAGCATATTACAATCTTACATAAACTTGGTATTAGGTTAATATTTGCTTTCTCTCGTTACATTCAACTGTTTAAAAAAAATTTGGTAACTGTTTGGTCAATGTTCTGGCATTCATAAGCCAGGAAAATGACAGTCAGGATAATGACAATTTGCCATTATATAGCATTTAACTTTACTTTAATTTAATATTTCGGCCTAAGATGTTTACATTCCACAGAAAACAACAGAATTTCTTGAAATAACTCCAGTAAATCTAAGTAGTTTATGTTATAAATGATTTCAAGAACACAGGAAAATGACAACATAAAAATCTACTCACCTTGAAAAAATTTTTGAAATAGGTTTTGAACCAGAAAGTTGGTACTTTATTCATTCAATAAGACATGTTCTGATAGGATGGTATTCTAATCAATCTATTAACATAAGATATTGATTGCTGGTGGCATCTATTTTGGTTTTAAACCCCTAAATAAAAGTAGCCAGGAAAATGACAGATTTTCTTGTGACGAACAAATTATTGACAGAAAAAATTATTTTCAACAAAGAGTTTTTGTAAATAATACCCTCTGCATATATTCTGAAAATACTTACAACAATTGAGATAAAAAAATTAGATATTGAAAAATTTATAGGAAGTTCGATATTAATGGAAATATTGTTTGTGACATTGTGAATGACATTTTGAAATTCAATAAAAAAATTTTAAATATACAAAACAGTCAATGCTAGTACAAGGTCATTTTAAAATATTAACAGCAATGCTATTTATTAAAAAAAAAATTTTTTTTAAGTTCTTTTAGCAGTGTAGTATTAGATCTTGGAGCAAGAGACTGTAAATTGTCACATTTCGTGAGAATCACCCATCTATCTCTCATCCAACCAATCGTAAAGTTTGCAGTTACAAGCACATAGTCATACCAGTCGTAAACGATTGAAACCGTTTATGACTGGCATGGTTATAAAACCCTGAATACAAAACTATTCTGTTTTGTAATCATTTAGTACAGGCATGATTTCAAAACATTAAAACTGAAATTTAACTGAGCATTGCAGTTATGTTTGGCAATGGACATTGGAGTTGTGTTTTGTCAAGCAAACCGTTGAATATGGCTTAATTTGTTTATCTGCTTGAGCCATCTACCGCGAGAAAAAGGAAATACTTGACTTTTTTGTATTTTATACTCTTTAGTGCTGACATCTATGCTTGAATAGGAATTTCGTATTGCAATAGCCTGGAGTCACAAATTGAGGAGTACAAAGCACTGAAGCTCCTCCTGTGTTGAAGGAATGGAGGTAATATTCTGATGTCAACACTCGGTAATGAGATTGAAAGACTGGCCCTCTCGGCTAAAGTATGTATTCAAGTGCAAAAAAATGAAGTGACTTCGTAAGAAAGCGCACTTATTGCTATAAGATTATTAGGTATCCGTTGTTTTGTTGGGCATCGGATGATGCCTAAAAATACAAATTAAACGACTCAGATACTAGCTTTCAAAGAATGTATGAATTTCAATTTTCATTTGCTGCAGACTTAGTTGACACGGATGAAATTTTGATTGTTTAACCATAGTAAGTGAAAACAATCAATAAACTATTTTTCTCACAGTTGGCAGCTTGAGTACCATCTTTTTGTGATTATTTAAATGCTTTGTTTGACAATGGTAAAATAACAATTAAATAAATTGTTATTTACCCATTTTTCCTAGAAATTTCTAACTGTGTATAATATATTTTATGCATTGATGGATGACTTCAAAAAATTCAGTTTTAGTAATGCAAATAAAAAATATTATTTTGAAGGTCCACTGTCTCCTTAAAATTCATTATATTAAAATATTTTTTATATTTTTTCAGATGCTGAGCTTCGAGCTCAATTATCTGTTGTCCGGGATGAAGAAAACAGAGACAAATCGGAACCCTCCAAACGAGTTATTGTATGAAAATATCAAGAATGAATCATTTTTTTTCCTCGGAAGCAAAACTTGCATTTTGCATTCCTACATTTCGTCACTTTATTTCAGCACAAATTTTTAAGATTGATGGGATATAAAAGCTCACAATGTATTGATAACAGAGAGTAAAATCTATCAATTTAGCAAAATAAAAAAGCAACATATTTTGGAAAGAAAAAAATATACTATAGCACAGCAGTATTGACTTTTAAATTAATGGTTTTCATCTTGGTAATTGCATATCATCAGTTAAGAAACAAGTGAATGATCATTTAAATAACCTCCATAGCATCATCTTATCAGAACTCAAGAATGAGTTTTGATAATCTTCACTGCTCTATGAAAATCTTGTAAAAATCTTGTATCTCAATGTAAAACCCGTAACTTGTAGCATAATATTACTCGATCATGGTGTGTAATTCCGCATATCGTGTCTGTTTATATGCACTTTCTAGAAATATTATGATATTTTTATGAATGCTTTCATAATATCAATTGCTATGTACCTCTTTTGGCTAAACTTATTAAGAAATTTTTGTCATTCTCAAAAAATGACTATTCTGTATCCTGCCGGCTATAACAAAGTAATTTAAGCTGAAATCTAACAATGTATTTCTATATTTTGTAAAGTACAAGATTTTACTTCAATGTATACACCAAACATGCATTTAACAACTATAGCCATCATTAACACCATCAGTATGGTTCAGAGTAAATTAAGCATTTTTAATCATGAGCTAAGCTTAACAAGCACTGAGAATTTTGATCAACTTATTATGCTTTAAAAAGCCTCAAATATTTCGACCTTTAAGTATGACTTTATATTCTTTAATACTAATGCACATTCACTTTTTCTTCTAAATGCACTTCATTTTTAATAGTTATTATTTAATATTTTTAATAAGCAGGGTATATCAAAAAGAATAACCTGATTTTGAAGCCCCTGTACAGTTCAGATTATCTGGTAGTAAGCTAAATATTTGTCTTTACTAACAAAATAAGTGTTCGAATCAATTCTAAATGTAACTGGTGCCGTGCCTATTTTTTGGGAACAATTTGCTGATGCGGGACACCTTGGCCAGTCCTCCAGAAACATTTTGGTAAAGGTACGCGTTAAGCCTAAATTAACTTAATCCACTAAGCCTAAATTAGCTTAATCTACTAAGCCTAAATTAACTTGAATAGATTAAACTGTATCACTTTTTCTTATGAAATAATATAAGTCAGTTTTTATTGTCTATTACTTCCTAACAGAGGTCTAAATACAAATGGAGAAAAAAAGAATTTGAACAGTTTGCGTGAGAAAATATCTTCTGACATACAACTATCTACTTTTGGCACTTTGGGACCCTAAGTAGACCAAGCGATGAATAAGGGTGCAAGATAAATTGTATTTAAGGTCAATATTGACGTTTATGCATTTATATTTAATGACAGAAGTATGAATACAAAATGAAAAAAAGAATTTTTCCAGTTTACGTAAAAATATATCCTCTCACTTACAATGATATGTTGGTGCTTTGGGACAACAAGTATAGAACAAATGAGGATGAAAAATGAAATATATTTAAGGCCAATGTTGATGTTAAATACCTGAAGTTTTAATAGCCTCAGAATTAAATTTGCAATTTTCTTAATGTTAAATTTTGAAATCCTTTATTGCTCTTGACTGAACACAATATGAGAACTAATGTTAAAATTTAAGACATTAAACGTTAGAGACTAATGGTAAAGGCCTTTAATTAAGGCTAATGGTAAAGGCTAAATGGTTAGAGACTAATGGTAAAGGCCTTTAATTGATGCAAAGACAGGCAAGCTGACAGAAAAATTAATTAACCTCGAAAAAACACTGCTAAGGATACCTCGAACTTCATTTAAGTTTTCAAAGAACTAGATGCGAAGAGGACCAGACTCTGTTTATTAAATTAATCCTTCGAAAAGAAAACAGTAAAATGAAACATTTTTATTTAATTCAAACAAATCTTATAAATTATTTATTGTTTTCATAACTTATTATACCAAATATTCAGGCAATTTTTTCTTGTTAAACCCTGTCTTATTTGTCAAGTACATACTAAACCATATGTAGTTTTTTAGTATATAATGCATAATTTAAAAAAGTAAAATAAATGTTGTCAACAAAAAGTATTTACTCACCTATTGATTTTTAATACGTCTTAAAAATTAATAGATGAAATGTCATATTTAGTAATGTATTATATAATTTGGTATATATCAGAAAATAAATAACATATAGCATGTACATTACAAACCAAATATGTTAATGTCTTAAACTATAAAGTATATGCGTTATTAACTGTGTTTATATACTTCTGAATTTTCTCAAATAAATTATGCATTATCTACCATTTTAATTTGCAAAGTTATAGTGAATGTGATTTATAGCATGTGCAGTTAGTATGTACTTTCTTAAAGCATTTAAATTCCTTTAGTATTTTAAAAAAAATTCTTCATACAAAGCATGGAATAAGTTAATCAAATTTAAATCTTCAGCTTTTTCAATATACTTACGATGTGTTGAATTAATAATAACTTGAATATTAGTCTTAGTAAATACAATGAACGTGCAAACAAATAATCAATGTGTCATGATAGTTTCTTGTCATGCTCGTTTTAGCGTTTCATACGAGAAAATGAAACTTAATAGATGTGATAACTTTATTGTTTATAAATACTATCAGGTTATGAAAGAGACAGTCTGATTCGATAATGTGTGGTGACGTAGATTATGTTAATCATTCTCCTTTTTTAAAAATAGATTTTAGGGGATTATGGGAGTTAAGTGTTAACTAAATAACATTCCAATGTATATTCTTATAACGCTCATCCATGCACAATGAATTATTTTTTGGGTTTTATTATGATTGTAGTGTCTTATATACAAACGTAATTGAAGGGTGGTAAAGGATTATTATTTTAGTAATTTAATTTGTTTATTTCAAGTATTGTATAATCATTTTTTATTAATTTTAGAAACAATAGTCAATAAATACAGGCCAAATATATATTGCCTTTTAATTTTTATTAACATTCTTTTTGAAACACATCCTTTAAATTTCAATTAAATTTAATAATATTTATATGGTTTCTAAAAATTTTATATTTGATTTCGAGATCTAGAATCCTGTATTTTAATTAAATTAATGAATTTTAAAATCTCACATGTTTCCTTCACCAGTTACACTTAAAGGGCAATACAGTTTGAGCCAGTATTGTACAATGATGGGTATAAATCAAAGGGGAAAAAATATTTATCAATGAATAATTTATAGTTCTTAAAAAAGAATCCATGCTGTTCATTTTCCAATCTATGTTAGATACTACGGTATCTAAATCTATCCCAATCTATGTTAGATACTACTGTATCCCTGAATGTTCTCAGATCAGATCTTGATATCCCTGATAGTTCTCAGAGCTGTCAAAAGAGAAGATTTATATCAGAAATTCTGTTTATACGCAATTTGCAAGAAATGTTAAAAGCTACTTTCTTCTTTGTAAAACCTCTTCAGAATAAGATAATAATAATAATGAGATAATAATAATAATAAGATAATAATAATAATGAGATAATGATAATAATGAGATAATAATAATGAGATGATAATAAAAAAATTAATCCTAGCAGTTCATATCCCTATCTATATCAGATACTACGGTTTAATCTCTGGTACTGACTCAAATCAAATCTTGATATCCCTGACAGTTCTCAGAGCTGTCAAAAGAGAAGATTTAAATCATAAATTCTGTTTATGTGCAATTAAAAAAAATTTTTAAAAGCTACTTTCTTCTTTGTAAAACCTGTTCAGAATGAGATAATACTGATAATGATATAATAATAATAACGATATAATAATAATGAGATGTCAGTTTTGCATAGTTTGAACCATTATAATTCGGTCAGATATAGGATTGACTCCTTTTTTTCTATCGTAAAATCTAAAAACTCAATCAATTGTTAGCCATCTAAAAGTGACCAGTCCTGATATAGATATCAAAGTTAACAGTTCGTTTTATTCTCAGAGCTGTTGCAAATGTTGACTTTTATCAACAATTAAGGTTATCTGGAAGAAACAGAAAACGATTAAAAGCCATTGTATCAAATAATAATTTCAATAGTTTGAGGTATTATTATTACTATTAGTTAGAGCCATTGTAGTTTAATCAGATTTTGGATTGATTCATTTTTTTTTTTCTATAGTAAATTCTAAAAATTCAGTGATAGATGGATCATGGGTTAGAGTCCCCTTGCCGCCAGGGTAACTGTTGGAGGTTCTCGTGGCCTTCCTCTCCATGTAATGCAAATGCGGGTTAGCTCCATCAAAAAGTCCTCCACGAAGGCAAATTTCTCCCAATACTCGATCCAGGAGTTCCCTTGTCTTCTGGATTGGGTTCAAAATTACAAGGCTACGGAGTTGAACATTAGTAGTCGTAAACCCATAAAATTGGGTCGGCTGTTCAACGACGGTTATAAAATAAAATAAAGTAAAATAAAATTGATACTATCTGGAAAAGACAGAAAACGATTAAAAGCTATATAATTCTTTGTGGAACTTAACAGAAAGACAAAATATTGTGATCAGTTTTATTCATACTTAATTGCAAATCGTACGAATCATGATAATTCGATCAGATTGAAAATGGACTTATATTTTGCTATCATTATGTCTTACAGTTCATTAAATAATCTGCATCATGAAAATGATCAATCCCGAAGTCAGGTTAACAGTTTACTATATATTTTTAGATTTGTTGAAAGTTAAATTTTTTATCAGCAATTGTGTTGAATCAGGCAAAAAATTATAATAATATTCCTAACTTTATACGCAACGTTTATAAAGGAGTCAATATCTTAACCGATATTAATTTTACTTAGCAGCAGATGGAATTCAGATGGAATTAATTCTAATTTTTATACTTTTGCTGTTGCTATATCTTAAATTTTATTTAGCAGTATGTCTTAGAAAAGTAACTAATCCTGATATCGATCCTGAAATCTGATTACAGTTTGTTATATTTTTCGCGTCCGTTGAAAATAAAGATTATCAAAAAAAAATTTCTTTTTTTTTTTTTCAATCCCAATAAACAGAAAAGATTTGAAAGCTAACTTAATGAAGTTTTCAAAAAGATATTATATCGTAATCAATATCAGTTTCTTCTTAGTTATCGATCGTAAAGATCATGATAATTTCACTAGATTAAAAGTGTACTCACAGTTGCTATGTTTTACAGTTCATTTAACAGTCTGCCTTACAACAGCGATCAGCTCTAATATTGATTCTAGAATCAAGTTAACAATTTGCTATGTTTATAGTCTAATATCGATCTTACAGACTGCTTACCGTCTGTCATACGTGCATTTGTACTTAGAATAGTCCTGGTTAACCATGTTCTATATACTTACTTTAACATCAGCCCTGGGGTCCGGTTAACAATCTAAATACTAGTATCAATTTTATGTCACTGGTTTTCTTTAACTTTTCCATTATTCAAGGGAGTGTTGTTCACGGGATGTTAAAGTATAAAAAAAAGAAGTTTTATAATAAACCTGAAGTTTGAAATCAAAAATCCATAAGGGCAGTGATAAGCTGGCATGGATCTTGACAGAAATATACAAATAATTCAAACATTAAATGGACCTTACTTCAAAACAAATTTTTTATGATTATACTTGAGCAAGATCTGTGTTTGTTTTCAAATAAATAACATCTGCCCTTTTGTTTATTCCATCATTGTATATTAAGTATTATTTTAAAACAATTGTTATCTAAGTCATTTAGTGATCGTAGTTTAAAATGCTTATTTCCTATCTTGAATCGTTTTCTTTGTATAATCAAAAAAAGGATAAACAAAATATCTTGCATTTTAATTATCATTTTATGTATTTTTATGTTTTTTGTTAACTTGTGAAAGCAGATCAAAATTTCAAAATATTAACATTCGTTAGCTGCATATTATTATTATTTTTATACAGAGTGTTCAGTAACCACCTCCACTAGTATGTATATATATATATATATATATATATATATATATATATATATATATATATATATATATATATATATATATATATATATATATATATATATATATATATATATATATATATCAGAATCAGAGAAAAACGAGATAAAAAATATCAAAACCTTTTTGATTACCTAACTAAAGTGAAAGATGATTATCAAAAGCACGTTCCAATTTAATCAGTTAATCAAACTGGTATGGATATCTTCAATCCCGTCTTTCTTAATAGTTATTTATTATACTTCGATAAAATTTTTTGTTTCTTCGCGCTCTTTTTACTTTATATTTGATATGGATTTTAAATATATATATATTAAGAAAGGTGGTTAGAGAACACCCTTATTCAGTTACATCATTATGTATATAACCTATTGCTACCTTTATCCGAACTCAAAACTTTGTGGCATCAATTATCATTGGTTTCTTTTAAGTCAGTTCCTTTTTCTTTATTTTTGATTTTTATTTAAAGTATAATTATATATAATCTAGATTTCATAAAAGAAAAGATTGACCTGAAATACCTAAAAACAAACTACTTTAAAAATTGGAAGAAACTAGTGTTTTTTAATACTGTAAACTATTCTCTTGTGGTGCATTTTAATTTTACATTCCATTCTTCTTATAAACTACTTTATCAATCTTGTATGGATGATTCCACCAGTGAGATTAATAATTATTATTTAAGTTAAGAATTGATGGTGAAATAAAATAACAGTTCATCGTAGTTAACGCAGTTATAATAGTCAACTTGAGGTCACAAAGTCTACCGCTTATACAGATTTAAAAAAAAAAAAAAAAACTCTTCCTATTACAATAATTTTTTTTTCAAATCAAGGCGAAAAAATACCCTAACATATACTACCCATATAAAGTTCGTAAATACGCTTTTCGAAATACGCTTGTTTTCAAAATGGTTGCGATGTATGCATGTATTGAAATACTATTTAGTGCAAAAAAAAAACAAAAAAAAAAATGCTTTAAGAATTTTTTTTCTTTTAAAAAAATACAATTACAAAGCGTAAATTGACAAATAATGAGACTTTAAAGTTCGGAAATCAAAATTTAATAAATATACTATTGAAAAATTACTCAATGTATAACCATAATATCGGTATTTCGAACCATTATACAAGTTAGAGTGGCTATAACCATAATATGACTTTAAATTGAAGCTTATTTCCATTCAAACGTTAACGTAGAAACATAGTATCATGTCATCAATGTTGAGATTTACGATCATATGGTTCAACTTATCACCATATTAAGAATACGGCAACTTGGTTCGCGTTCCAAAATTTCTAACAGTGTTATAAATAAATGACCATCAAAATTGTTTAATGGATTACATAATTTAAAAAAGGATTTGAATTTTTATTACTTACTTAAAGGTGTTTTAGTGTTAAGTCTCAGAAAAATTGGTTCAACGTTGAACCATATTATTTAAACTATGAACCATTAAAATGCAAACTCCGTACCACCTTAATGATGTTACAGAAACTTATTGTCCCAACATATTGAACCTTGGTATTATTTAATCAAGGTTGGGATTTACGAAAACCTAATACCTTATTATAGTTGCATCAAATTTGAACGGTATTATGGTTTAAATTGTTTAAATCTTTTTACGTTCTAATGAATAAACAAGCTGTCAATATTTTAAAAAGTATTTCTTGATTTAACAAAAAACGACTTAAATGTTCGTTACTAATTTAAAGATGTTTAGTCTCAGAAAAATCTGTTCAACGTTGAACCATATTATCGGTACTATGCTCCATAAATACGATGCAAATACGGTGCAACCCTAATAATGTGATAAACTGAAACTTGTTGCCCGTTCAAAATGAGCCATAGTATTATTTGAGGTTGAGATTTACGATAAAGTAACAGTGTGGTTATTATGGTTGCATCAAATTTGAACTATATTATGGTTTAAATTAATTCAAACCTTTTTTTACAGTGTAATGAATAAACATGCTGTCAACATTTTAAAAATGATGACATGATTTTTAAAAAAAAGACTCAAATGTTCATTACAAATTTAGAAAAAATTTTGCTGTTAAGTCTCAGAAAAATCGGTTCAACGTGAAACCATAATATAAGTACTGTAGACAGTGAATACGATGCAAATATGGTGCAACTTTAATAATGTTATAAATCGAAGCTTGCAGCCCTTTCAAGTTGAAACCTATTATCATTTTCTCAAGGTTGAGATATCATTCAACATCAACTTAACACCATATTATAGTTGCATCAAATTTCAACGATATTATGGTTTAAATTATTCCAAAATTTTTATAGTGTAATAAATAAACAAGCTGTCAGCATTTTAAAAAGAATTACGTGATTTAAAAAGTCTTCAATGTTCTTAACTAACTTAAAAGTATTTTTGGTGTTAAGTCTCAGAAAATACTGAATTATCGGGACTGTGGACCACAAATACGATGCAAATATGATGCAACCTTAATGTTATAAACTGAAACTTATTGCCCGTTCAAGATCAATCACTCATTTAATAATGGCTGATATTATCAATCAACTTATCACCATATTATGTTTGCATCAAATTTGAACAATATTATGGTTCAACACGCTCCAAAATTTCTTACAGTCTAGTACATGAACGAATTGCCAGCATTTTAAAAACAAGCTTTGTTTAAAACAAGTGTGAACGAACTTCCTTCCGGTATTGTTTAACAAGCAAGAGAAGGAAATTATGTAAGTCATGACCTTTACACACCTATTATAATTGCGTCGACTATAATTATTTATAATTTATTTATTTATGAGGACAGTTCGAGAATTGTGTGAATAAAAGTGTGTTTATGAATATAAAATACGTTTCCTAGCATTTTAATACTAACAAGAACATTTTGGAAACATTTTAAGAATCGTCTATAAGAATTGTCGATATTAAGAATTGTCGATAATTTTGAAATGGTATGGTATCTTTAATCATGAAAACAAATTGTGAATTTATTTTTGTGAAGAATAAAAATGTTATTTTCTTTGTCTTTGAAAATCCTCTATTGGCGTCAACATAAATGTGATGACACTGGAAAATGATAATAAAGATTTTTTGAAAAAAAAAAAAAGGCCTTCTGGTTATATTTATTCGGTAATTGTTCTTTAATTTCACAAAGGGCTTATATTTCAAAGAACACCCGGATAGTGACATCACCTTGCAGGTGTTAAAGCCTCTACACCTTGTAATACAAGCCGCTGAATTTACTATTGCAAATCAAATACTATAGTAAAAATAATATTTCTTATAGTATAATAAATTTACTTGAGTATTTACTTATAGTAAATCAGTTAACGCATACGCCAACTTTTTTCATGAAGTTCGTCAAAATATGCTTGATATGATATATACGAGGGTTGCTATTTATATTTCTGGCCTAATAATGAAAAAACAAATATGTAGGATCAAAATTGGTTTTATTGTTTTTCAAAATATTCTCCATGATGATCAATACACTTTTGCATGCGTTTGAACCAATTTTCAAAGCACTTTTTCCAGTCCGATTGAGGTAACTCCAAAACATGCGTTTTGAATGCATCAACCGCTTCTTCGGGGGTCGAAAATCGTTGTCCACGTAATTTATTTTTGATGTGTGGGAATAAGAAGAAGTCATTGGGTGCCAAATCAGGGCTGTACAGCGGATGACCCATCAGTTCGATCTTTCGCTCCGTCAGAAATGCCTTTGTTTGAGTCGATGTGTGAGAGCTCGCATTGTCATGATGAAGAATGATTCGCCTGTTCTTCTGCTTTTTTCGAATTTCTCCGATGACTTCTGGCAAACAAATGGTCGTGCACCATTCACAATTGACCGTCCTGCGTTGCTCTAACGCCACTGTTGCCACATGACCTTTAATGCCGAAAAAACAGGCAATCATTTTTTTCGATGTGCTTCTTCCTCGAACAACTTTTGTTGGTTTTGCCTCGTCTTGGAAGACCCATACAGTTGATTGCTGTTTTGTTTCCGGCTCATATGCATAGATCCATGATTCGTCACCTGTTTAGATGTTATACACAGCCTTTGATGTACCTTAAACGTATTTTTCCAACATTTCCGTGCACCAATCGACACGAGTCTTTTTTTGAGAGTTTGTCAGATTATGCGGGATCCAACGCGAACAAATTTTTTTTACGCTCAAATGTTCATGCAATATTTTATTGATGCTAGTCATACTAATGTCCAAAGACGCCTCTATCTCACAGTATGTCACATGACGATCTTGCTTTATCAGTTCACGCACAGCATCGATCTTTTCTGGCACAACAACGGATTTTGGACGACCTGCACGGGATTCGTCCTGGATCGAACATCGACCACGATTAAATTCGTTATACCAATTTTTTACAGTGCTCTAGGATGGCGCTTTATCGCTGAATAAAGAATTAAGTTCATCGAAGCACTCTTGTCTTGACAATCCACGTCGAAAGTTATGAAAAATAATGGCACGAAAATGTTCACGATTCAATTCCATGTTTTGAAAGAGAAGAACTTTTCAATTTACTGTCAACAACACAAATGAAGCTATAATGGTAAATCGTCTGCTGAATTTATGTTTAAAAATATCAAACTTTCGATTAAAATCGTCTGCGGTCGCCTAGCAACACTTACTGTTGCCAAAGCCAGAAATATAAATAGCAACCCTCGTATATATATATATATATATATATATATTATTATTATTATTATTATTATTACTGTATGGATTTTACAGATGATGCACCCAAAGTGCCGGTGCTTTATACTGTAATTTAATCCACAATTTCTTACAGTATAGAAGGGAAAACCTCCCAACCTCGTTATACAAGTAGACTACTCAAACTACTTAAAACGAAAAACATCAAAAACGAAAACAAGCTTGCATAATCTGTGGGATCGAATTCATGTGGTCGATCAATGAGCAGTGCCATGAATACGATGAGCCGGAAAATACTACCTCCCCCTCCATATCTATGTCTAAATTGCGGAAATGGCCTCTCGAATGAGTAGTGCTGCCATCTATCCCGGGTGTTTTGAGTTAAGTCACCTTTGCGGTGTTCTCCCGTCAAGTGAAAGGCGCTCCTTCCTAACTTTATTTACTTGGTTGATGAGCTTATCTTAACCAATTTCCACTAGAACCAACAATTTATAAAATTTATCAAAGAAAAATAACTTATCTCGAAATTTATGTGCTTCATTTATTTATACCTATTAGTTGATATAGAAGTGAGAACAATGAAATGGATTTATGGTGCATCCACAAACCTATTTCGCTTTCACGACCACTTTATTTTTTCTTGTCTTAAAGTGTTTTCCTATAATTCCTAGATAGACCATCCTAGATAGACTTTTAAAACATAAGGGTCAAAAGCGATTGCTAAGAAAAGGAAACAGAACAATTTATTAATAATTATTTATTTATTAATTTAAGTATATAAATGAATATCTAAAAAAAAGACATAATAGACTAAAACCGTTTCTCGCTGATTCCATGACTGCTTAATCCATGGATCCATAATTTTCCGATTGTATATTATATTCCATGATATGGCTCCTGAATGCATGGGACCGGATTTTTCTAACTTGTTATTTAATTTCATGATATGGCTCCTTAATTCTTAAATCCAAGTTTTTCGATGTCATCAACATAAAATTAACAATAGTTATAAAAATATATATTTTTTTTTTTTTTTAATGAAGATAATAACAATTTTTGCTGGTAAAATATTTATTTATTGCATTTTAACAATAATTTCATTTTATTTATTTACAAACCATTCTTCGAATGGTTTGTAAACGTTTATGAATTCGATTATAACTCCAAATTAAAAACTTCAGAAAAAAAAATTAAAGTTAAGTTCCTTTAATAATAAAGTAATCTGTTCATATCACCTTTTTACACAGCACTTCAAGGTAAATATATTTAAAACTGTTTATAAGATATTACCGTTTCACAATCATTAGTCAATAAATAAGTTATATTTACTTTTATAAACAAAATTTATACAACAATTTATTCAATTGTGCTTAGTGAACATATACAACAAAAATAATTAATGCATATTTGTGAAACATTAATAGAAATTAACTTTTCGCATTATTTCTCTATATATTTTTGGTAACAAACATTTTACGAGTTTTAATAGTAACTTATATTGAATTGGAATTTCAAAAAACAAAGTTATAGTGGAAGTTACAATGTAGGGAAGAAAAATTATTACGTTAAATTTTGAAATAAATAAATACATTGCAATAAGAATAATTTGGCGGTAATACAATAAGAAGATAATACAATCTCTTAACTTAATAATTTTTAGTTTTGGAGCAACAATCTGTATATCATTGAGAAATAAAACCGATTATGTTGCAATTGTGGGAGTTGAATAGCAAAGCGAGTAGAATGCAAACCTCTAGTAATAAAAATGTAATAAAATAAACTAAAAAGATATCCATACTTATTTTAGTAAAAATAAATAAATACGTAGAAAAGTAATTTCATGAGTGTAAGTCTTGAAACTTAAGGCAAGAAATCATTTTAGTATTTAATATTCAAAAATATATTCAAAAATGAAATATTCAAAAAATAAAATTTTCAAAAATAAAATATTCAAAAATAAAATATTCAAAAATATGTTCAAAAATAAATTAATCAAAAGTATATTTAAAAAACAAATTAATCAGAAATAAAATATTCAAAAATAAAAAATTCAAAAATATAATATTCAAAAAACAAATATTCAAAAAAATATCCAAAAATCAAACTTTCATATTTTCATATTTATATATATAAGCTAATTTTCAAGAAAATAATTTGCACGCAAATAATAATAGTACTTTGTTGCAATATGCTCAGGGCATAAAGTTCTACTGTCTAGAAAATGACTCATATACTAGTTTATAAAATCATGGGTCATACCCCCATTCAAATCATGGACCTGTTGAATATTTTACCAATGACAATCTAGCTATAATGCAAACATCATTATAGACAGGAAGGGAAGTAAACAAACAAAACAATTTTAAATAGCAGGAGGTCTTTAAGAACTTTCTTCACACTTTTCCCGCCGAGTGGATCCCTTAGAATCAATAAAAAAATAAAAAAATGCCCAGTTAGACGGGGAAAATCCTTTTTTTTAAAACACCAAGGTCAAGAGCAGTCTCTGAGAAAATGAAACAGAGCATTTTTTCCTTTGAAAAATCTCTTTTTTCTGCTGAGAATGTCTAATAATTGACCGAAGAAGCATGTCCGGTAGGCGGAGTTAAAGAAATATTTGAAAGAAACGTCAGCTGGAGAAAAAACAGTTTCCTTTTTTTTTTTTTTTTTTTTTTTTTGAGAGAGAGAGAGAGAGAGACAACGGCTGAACTTCATGAATACATAAGTTAAGTGTCAAAATTATTGGCATTACAAAAGAAATCAAGGTTTAAAGCTGATAAACAAAACAGCTGGGGGCTAATGTTTCATCATATTCTTTTAAATTATAAACCTGCTTAGTTGACAGACCACGTTCTACTATTGCCTAGTTCTGTTGCAGATCCTGGATGAAACTCGTCAATTCCATTCGTGGGATGGATGCTTAATACATATTTTAGTTTCATTTTCAGCCTTCAGTGATTGCAATTGTCCGAAAGAATTCCAAAGTAATTATTCATGGTTTAAAAGTTCGAAGTATCAATGATTTTTGGAAACATTAACACCATAACTGGAGAAAAAATGCAAAATTCTGCGTGTGTTGCAGATTTAGGATGTAATACATCAATTTCGAACGAAGCATGGATGCTTAAAATGTTTTTCTATTTCATTTCCACTTTCAGCTTAAATTTGTTACAATTCTCAAAATAATCCAAATGGTTTCTGAATAATTGAGAACTATGTATATACATCAATTTCAAACAAAGCATTAAAGCTCAAAATGTTTTTGTGTTTCATTTTCCCTCTTAGCTTAAACTGATTGCAGTTCTCACAATTAATCTTTAAATTAACAAAATAATTACTCGTCATTAAAAATTAAGAAAAATTAAGTTTCAATAATTTTTGCTGAAAAACCACTAACGCGAAAATTGATGTAAAATAAGCTTTTAAACAGTAAAAATCATCTTATTTAATTTAGTATAAAATTTGCGACAGTGAAATAAATACAGATTTACTAATTTTTTTATGTTAAAAAATATACGCCTATAGAACCGCGTAAAGCTAAATTTTGTCGTCTTTCAAAGTTTGAAATAAAATCATTTATTTGCTAAAATTCATGATATTCAAACATATTTACTAAAAATTAACGATATCTCGTTTTGCATTCCTTTTGTTTTACTGGTATTTAAAAGGTTAATTCAGTGATTAAATTCAAAATATATTCTCTGAAAATATTAATCAAGCATTCGTTATAAAATCATCGTTTTTTATTTCTAAATTTAAATTTAATTAATCTAATTATACATGCATATTAAGATTTTTATTTGAAAGAATAAGATAAAGCGGATAATGTAATTGTCTTTAGATTGTTCAGCTTACTTGTGCAAACTTAATTGATTTTTGAATTTCAGCTCATATTTTTCCTATTTCAATAGTAAATAAATATTTAATATTCTTTTAGACAGAATTATTGCCTTTAACGTTTCCTTGGACAATTAATTTTTGTTGCGTAAAATTTAATAACTAGCCTCATATAGGGAGCCAATTTGTACACTCTAGAAAAATCATTATTAAAAAATAATATATAAATTTAATACAACTTAAGTAAACTGGCATGATCTAAGCAAATGAGAACTATTATAAATCACCAAATAATAAAAACTTAAACGGAGAAAAAATCTGATAAAATTATTAAATTATCGTACTGTATGGTAATAAAATTACAATTCTGGTTAAAGAAGAAAAACATAATTCTGGTTAATAAAACCAAAATATACAGTATTTAAACCATTCATTTGTTAATGTTTCCGTTCATATGGTTAAAGTTTACCGAAAACCACACATTTAGTAAATTTTATCATACAAAACTGAAAAGTAAATTTAACCGAATAACTTCCGGTTTTTATGCTATGCTCTAAGATATCATGATAAATTACCAGAGAAAGAAACACGGTAAATTTTACTATATTCTAAATTCCTTGCTTTTTTTTCTCAGTGAAGAAATTTTAATTATGTCTCAATATATTTAAGAAATATTTTTACAAAAAGTGGCTTAAGCCTTCTATGTTCCTTTTATATTATTTTTCAGTAATGTTCTTTTATCATATGATAATAAAAAGTACGTATTTTTATCTTTTTAACATGCATATAACGAAGAATATTCAGATTCATTGGTTTTCTGCTAGGATGGAATTTAGATGGGGAAAAAACATACAAGATAAGAGAATTTTAAAAAAAATTAAAATTTCCAATATAACTCTGATTTTTAAATAACTGAAGAATTTATTTATTTTTGAAACTTGCCTTTTAATAAACATTTAAGTCCCCATTAATTTTCTGTTGCTTCAAAAAAAACAGAACAAAAAAAAAAAAAAAAAAAAAAAAAAAACAGAACAAAAAAAAAACAAAAAATATTTATGCTTGATAATAAAACGAATAAAACCGTCAAAAGTTTTTAAAACATTTTCATTTTACACAAAGAAAAATTATTTTGTACAAATTTTTTTATTATTTTTTTTTATTTATTTTATTTTTTTAATTTTAATTTTTATTACTTTCTTTTACATTTTTATTTATTTCATTTTCATTTTTATTTTATACAAAAAATGAATTTTTAAAGTTAATGTTAATAAAAATTTTGTAATGCAGAAAATAATTATGAAATATTTCACGAAATATAGCATTTATTAAATATTTCGTCTTGTATTTAAGAATATGAAAGATATGCAAAATGAAGATTTCACTTTTGTAACAATAGTATTCGAAAAACTTATGGTGAAACTACCAGAATATAATAAAATTTAAGATATTTCTGGCTCTAAGGAAACACCAAAAAGCTAGTTAATTTTTACCAAAACACTTTGATAATGAATTTTTTTTTAAATTAGCAATAAATTATGGTTTAAATTAGCAATTTTTAAATTAGCAATAAATATGTGATAAAATTTGGTAAATGTGGTAAAATTTTGTAATTTGATCATGATACCTTAGAGCATGGCATAAAAACAATTTATTCGATTAAATTAACTTTTAATTTTGTGTTTTTTACTAAATTTGTGAAAATGAGAACTACAATTTTGAAAACCAGAATTTCTAGCTAAACTTTACCATTTTGAAAGAAAAAATTACCAAATAAATGGTTGAATAACAGTTTACTTTGGTTTCTATTTCCAGAATTTTGGAGAATCTTTTACCAGAACTATTGTATAGTGCGGTAATTTTACTAGAACTTTTCTCTCTGTGTAGAAAAATGTGTGCAAACTATTAAAAACTGCTACCCATGTGTATAATTTCTAGATATTTTCAAAAACACTTTGCACTTTACCTTTATACGAAAATTTTTAGTGCAATAAAATTGAGAAAGAGAATGAGAAATTTGAGATTTGATAAAGATGCTTTTTTTTCTATTGAAAAACGTAATTTCAAGACACAAAAAAAAATCAGTTTTGATTTTTAAAAAAATAACAAGTTAGTTGAAAACTATTTTTAAAAAAAAAATATTTGTATTTTTTTTAAACAAGAAAATAAAAACTATTATTACATTTTACTACATGCAATGCATATATAGTCGTGAAAAAAATTTTGTTCAATTCATTGCATTTGGTAAATAGGAGAACAATAATATTTAATGTAGCAGAATTCAAATTAACAAGAATGCATATTTTTTGAAAGATTTACTCTATTCGTTATTTTAATGAAATATTCCATATATTTAAGTAAAAAAAAATCTCATAAAAACGTAAATATATTAACTTCATTCTAAGATTTATTCAGTAATCACCATACTTAGTTTATATTTTTATAGTCTTTGCCAAAAAGAAAGCATATCTACACATGAGTAACACAAATTACTAGTTATTCAAAGAACATGTAAAAGTGTTATCAAAATCTGAAAAAAACACTATGAAAGATAATATTGCTGGATAAAACTTGAAACTGTTTCTAACAATTGCATTTTACATCCTCTTAGTTCCGTTCAGCAATCAAACAGGTTTTGATATCATCTCCCATCATCCTCCATAGGGTTTTGTCGAATTTTTGTGACATTTCTGTATTTATTTTTGTTTAAATATAAACATATGACCCATAATGTGTGTGTATTTCCTTTAATTTTTGGTAAGGATTTAAAAAACATATATGAAGGGTGGGGTTTATGGAACACCATGTAAATACTTAATTGCGAAAAAATAATAACCAATTAAGATTTTTGTGAAAATACTGTTGAACATTTCAAGAAAAACGGTTTTTTAAGTGTCTTGGATGTCATTCGAATTTTTTAACAAAGCGCTTATACTGCTTTGAGATCGAAACTGAATAATGAATGCGTGAACAAAAAATGATTATTCGATAAAGAGAAAACGTAATTCGTCTATATGAGAATCCTGATGTCACTTCAGTAAAAATTTATAAATGGGGAAATAATTGGAAGTATAACTTTGATTTGTAACTCTTTTCTACTGCATTTGCTGTCCATCTTTTAGAGCAATCATAAGTAATTAAAAATCTAAAACCTATTGTTTCTTATTGTTTTTAAATGTATACGAACGTTTAGAGTTTTCTCGCAATTTCTTTTTTTTTTTTTTTTTTTTTTTTTTTTTTTTTCTTCTTCATTTTCACTTCCGCAATTTTCTCAAGTTTTTTGTGTCAAAAAATTTAGTAACGTTCAATACTTGTTTTTTTTTTTTTTTTTTTTTTTTTCTTTTTACGTAAAATCAAAATTTTTTTGTCTACAAGACTATAAAAGGTATAGTGAGAAACAAAGTATATACAAAACTTCAAAAATATGGAAAAATGTGTATTTCTGGCTCTATACATTTAAATTTTGGTCATTTTTATCGAAGCACTTCAGTAATGGTTTCGATAAAATTAACATTAACATATAAAATTAACATAACAAAAAATAAAAACAATTTATTTGGTTATATTTACTTTTCAGTTTTGTATCTTTTACTAAATGTGTTGTAATGATAACTATCATTTCAAAAAGCAGAAATTCTGTTCTGTTCTGAACTGTTACCATATTAATGAAACAATTACGAAATGAATGGTTTAAATACCGTATATTTTGGTTTCGTTAACGAAAATTTTGTTTGTTTGTTTGTTTGTTTTTACCAGAAATGTCATTACCATACAGTACGGTAATTTCTTTAGAATTCTTTTCCTCTCAATAAACAATGATTCTAAAATTCTTTTTTTCTCATCTTAATTTGTTTTATTAATTAATTTTATTCTTTCATTTGTTTATGTATTTATTTAATTGTTTTAATAATTAATTTTTGCTTATTTATTTATTTATTATTTCATTTGCTTATGTACTTATGTAATTATTTTATTAATTTTTATTTATTTGTTTCTTATTTCATTTGTTTATTCATTTGTTTGTTGTATTTATTATTTCATTTGTTTACTTATTTAATTATTTTATTAATTAATTTTTATTTATTTTTTCTTTCATTTTATTGATTTTACTTTTTTTTTTCTTTTATTTTATCTAAAACGTTGTCTGGAAGCAAACAAACAAATTACTTTAAAAATCTCTCATTTCAAAAAACATTTTTACTAGAATTAGTAAAATTACATATTCATAGAAAATTTTCAAAAAAAATCAAAATCAAAGTTATATTTAATTATACCATAACGATAAAAATTAACTGAAAAAAAAGCCTTTCTTTGCGAAGATTAATCGCATCGAAAAATTTTAAAGAACTGATTGTCTATAGAATTATAATTAATAATGCATAAAATAATAATAATCATACTTATCAATAAAAATGCTCATAACTAAATAAAAAATTTAAAAAAAAAACACTTAATCTAGATATTCAGAGTTTCGCATGATCTATATGGGGGAAAAAATAAAAGTGTAACAAAAAAAAAAAAAAAAAAAAAAAACAATAACACTTCAAGCGGTAAAGTTAATGTTTACTTTCAAGAGCGATAGGAAAAAAAATTGCGTTCTTGAGCAGACAAACTTGGCGACAGTTTGCCAGAATGAATCAGGTAACCCAAGTTGAAAGTCGGAAACCACATACGCTTACTATCCAACTAATACATCATGACGACAAACTATCTTCCGTTTACAGAAACGAAGAGACTAGGAATTCCCCGATTTTAAAGATTACTCGTATAAAAACTCGTCTCTCATAACTTGATTCATATCATCCTAATTATGGACTTGTTATATCACGTCATTACGTTCAAGGATTTTATTAAACGTTTTGAACATACTAATGATATATGCATTGTTTGGTTATTGAACTAAACAGAGTAATTTATTTATAAATCGTTCCGGGATTATTAATTTTTTGTGAATTCGTTCATCGCCTTTTTGCAGCGCAAAATACTTCGTATTGGATTACTGATATTGATTCAAACGAAAAATTATAGTTCCTAATCAACGCTATTTGGTAACGTGAAAACATTTTTGTTGGATATTATTTTGAAAGATAATATTGTTCAAATATTAGTGCATTATTATAGAGAACATTCTTTCCATTTGGCTTCCACAACGTTGTTTGGAAACGTGAAGACATTTTTATTGGATATTTTTACAGAAAACAACATTGTTTCAATATTGTTCCGTTATTATTCAAGACAATTTTCCTCTGTTTAGCATCCGCAGCGTTATTTGGAAACGTGAAGGCATTTTTATTGGATATTATTACAGAAAACAACATTGTTTCAATATTGTTCCGTTATTATACAAGACAATTTGGTTCTGTTTGGCATCCGCAGCGTTATTTGGAAACGTGAAAACATTTTTATTGGATATTATTACAGAAAACAACATTGTTTCAATATTGTTCCGTTATTATACAAGACAATTTTGTTCTGTTTGGCATCCGCAGCGTTATTTGGAAACGTAAAGACATTTTCATTGGATATTATTACAGAAAACAACATTGTTTCAATATTGTTCCGTTATTATACAAGACAATTTTGTTCTGTTTGGCATCCGCAGCGTTATTTGGAAACGTGAAGACATTTTCATTGGATATTATTTTCAAAGACAATATTGATCAATTTTTTTTTCATCCACGACATTATTTAGAAAAAGCTTTTCTTGGATATTATTATAATAAACAACATTGTTTCAATATTGAATTCAATTAAATTCAAGACAATATTGTTCCATTTGACCTCCACAACGTTTTTTGGAAACGTGAAGAGATTCTTATTGGATATTATTGTAGAAGTGAAGTCAATATTTACTCCAGTTCGGCACGCGCGACATTATTTGGAAACAGGGGAAAATCTTTATTGGATTAAAACTTACATTCGAAGTGTGATATATATTTCTTCTAGCTAGATTTTTCGTGATAAAAATAATAGCTTACTAGAAAAGCAACGATACTATTTTGTCGAAGGATATTAGTTTCGTTTTTGAAGTGCCTCAAGCATCACAAACAGAAGTATGTTTTTAGTTTTATATTCTTCTTTCTTGGCGATAGTGCTTTCTGTCACCACCTGTCGCAGTTACCCATTGAAAGAAGACGTAACACATTATTCTAACTCTACCCGAAAATTGCAAGAACACATACAAATGATGAGAAAACGTGTTTGCAAAGATCCGGTACCTAAGCTTTTTGTCGTAGGAGACGTGTATCCAATATCGCATGGATTATACAACCCACATTGTGTAGTTCTCCATAGATGTGATAATGATGCTGGTTGTTGTAGAAGAGATGATCTCTCTTGCTCGCCAATAGAAGAAGAAATCGTAAAACTTCATATAAGAGTGACGGAACCAAATAATGGAAAACGTAAAGGTAAAACATTTCTGATGGCTTTTGTCAATCACACTGTTTGTGGTTGTCAAGAAATCATTTAAATACAATTTTTCAAAGAATAATGGTTCTAAAGTAATAATTTGATATCCGTTGTTAAAAAATTCTATGGTTATCAAGGATTTATTTGAAAACCGTTTTCTAAAATACCATGGTTTTCAAGAATTCATTTAAGTTCCATTGTTCAAATAATAATGGTTCTAAACAAACAATTTGATAGCCATTGTTTAAAAATTCTATGGTTATCAAGGATTTATTCGACAGCCATAGTCCAAAAGTACTATGGTTTTCAATAAATCATTCAAGTGCCTTTGTTCAAATAATAATGGTTCTAAAGAAACAATTTGATAGCCATTGTTTAAAAATTCTATGGTTTTCAAGGATTTATTTGACAACCATAGCCCAAAAATGCTGTTGTTTTCCAAAACAACATTTGTTAGTCGCAGTCAAAAGATACTCTATTTTCAAAGATTTGTTTGACAGCCGTTATTTAAAAGTGATGTGATTTTTAAGAAAATATTTGATAGACATATTCCACAAGTACTATGGATTCTTAAATATTATTTAACAACAATAGTCCGAAATAATATATATATGATGATTATATAATAGTTGTATTAGAAATGTTTTTGGATTTGCTTCACTTGTTAACTGTAAGAAACATTTTTCTTTTTAATTTCATTCAAAAACTTTATGTTTATTTTGAGCATACCACTAATTGCATTTGCTGAAAATGTCTCTGAGAATTTTATGCGTTAATAATTTATTAGCTGCTGTTTGTAATATTCAATCCACATTCATAAAAGTTTCAACATCATCTATGAAATGACCCAAGTCATTTATTGTGAAATTTTCATTTTATATAGAAACATTTTCATTTCATAAACAAGCATTTTCATTTTATATGCAAAAATTTTCATTTTATATACAAACATTTTCAGTTTACATACAAACTTGTATTACAGATTTTAGTGAGGCTGATAATTATGAAAGTACAATAATATACTGATTATACTATGAAAATAATTATTACCCTGATGATTTAAATTATCCTGATAATAATAAGAAAATATGTAAAGAGATTGCATTTTTTGCTAAATTTATGACCAGATGTCAGTTGAACAGGAAATTTTCTTCTACTTAGAGAGAAAAGGTAATCTAAATGTTGCTTTAATATGTCAATTAGAATATGCTTATTTTAAATTTATTTGCTTAAGGTACTAGAGTTTCTTAAAACTTAAATACATATTTCAGTATTAAATTTTGGTTACAATTAAAATTGATATTATCGCTTACAAAAAAATATCTGTATTTATTGTTCTTTAAAATTATAATTATTGTTTAAAAAATATGTATCTTTTTCATACTAGCTAGACCGGAAAGTAATGTCGTTTCGGTGCATTTGATATTTTTTATCAAAATTTTGTTTTCAATCAATAACGTATTCACCCTCGTTAGCAACAACCTTTCAATGCAGGATCGAAAATGAATAGAAATGGATAGAAAAAAAATTAATTGGTTTTTAAGACGAATATTCAATGCGTCGAAATGGCATTACTTTCCGGTCTCCCTAATATTATGTTTTCAAAAGTTATTGATCAGGAAATATATTTAATTTTTAGTAAAGCATCTCAAATTAATAGTTCAAAAGCACATGCTTAATTCAGTAAAACAAAATAGTTTTTGAAAATATTTTAAGCTGTACCTAATTTTTCTTAATTTTTAAAAATCACAAGTTACACTTTTCAATTATTATTGCATCAAATTGTCTAATAATATATATATTCATGCTTCTCGTTTATAAAAAATAAAAGAAAACAACATTATTTGTTATCATAATTTCATTTTATGTTAAAAAATTTTAAACATAGAAAAAATAACTGTTTTTTAAAATTAAAACGGTGAACGGAGGAAAAAAATTGTGTTAATATTAGCGTTCTATATGATAATAACATTTTTGGTAAAAAGAACATTCATTCTGGATAAGAAAAAATATATATACGGTTTTCAAACCATTTATTTGGGAATTATTCTGTTCTGGTGTTGCAGTTTACAGGAAATTCAGGTTTTCAAAATTTTAGTTCTTAATACATCATATTTAACAGAAGATACAAAACTGAAACCATTTATTTTATATTTTGAAAGTTTATTATATGCTTATTTATGTTTTAACAACATTTATAAACATGTTATAAGCAACATTTATTATATGTTTTGAAAGTTTAGTTTAAAAAAAATTTTTATGCGTGTTATAACGATAAAATTACCAAATTTTACTACATTTACTAAATTTTATCACATATTATAAAACCATATTTTATTGTTAATTTTACCAAACAACGTTACCAGAATCATTACCAAAGCATTTCGGTAAAAATTACCAAGCTTTTTTGGTGTTCCGATAAGCTAGAAACACGGTAAATTTTACCATATTCTGGTAGTTTTGACTATGCTTTTTTTCTCAGTGTGGGATGGATGCTAAATATTTCTTATTATTAACCGTTTGTATAATTTTTTATATTTATTTTGTTCAGAAAAATATGCTTTTGTTACTTATTCCATTCTAAAATATGTCTGTTAAATGTTATTTAACTGAAAGAACTGGCTTATTAAAATTAATAGACAATTAATTATCACTTTCAAAGATAAATTTTTTATCTATCATAATTGTTTCAAAATACATTCAATTCGTTTCTTAAACCATAAAGATAAATTTTTTATCCATCATAATTGTTTCAAAATACATTCAATTCGTTTCTTAAACCATCCAGTACTATTTTTATAATTTAATTATTTAGATTTATTCTCATTTACAACAAAGTATTTTTTCCGTTACCAAAAATGTTATATGTTTTGAAATTTGTGCTAAAATTGTGTTTAAAAATTAAAACAGAAAATATTTAAAGAAACGCTGATTTTGGAATTTTATTAAAAAAATCATCAGTTTCTATTGTAAAGAATTTGTGCCTGAAGATTTGCCTTGTGATTCTGCCTTGTGATTCCAAATATTCACCGGTATGTAATTCCGACACACAGTAAAACCGGTTTCTGATCAAGCGGCTAAAATTAAAATTAGTTTCATTTTAGTAGCGCAAATTTCAAATTTGTAAGTTGCAAATTCCTGAAAATCTGACTACTGATAGTCATTTATGTGAGTTGAATTTTATATTTCAACCACTTTTATAATATATAATAAAAGCGGACGAAATTTTATGAGGTAAGAATATAGGCTAAAACGACAAAAAATGCTGGAATTTATGTTAACAAAGTTTTCAAGGTTCACAAATATATCTAAGCGATTTAATTTGCTTGCCTTTTAAAAAGAATATTTTTATAAAATCGACTGAAACATGTAAATTTATTCCAATGAAAAGGAATATGTAAAAAGCTTCATTTTTCCTAACATTTATCTATAATAATTTTTAAAATTTTCATAAAATTTTTTATTTAACAAAGTTTTGAGCTAATTCTAATTTATAAGGCTGATTATTATCTTTAAAAAATATGTAATACTAAGCTTCTCAAATTGTTCGAAAAGTTTAATGTCATTCAAATTTTTCTGCTATTTTCACGCATTTAATCACAAAGTAAAACTTACCATCATACTTTTTAGATGGTTTAGTAAAAGTGCATCATTTAAAAATGAGGTTTAATCTTCTTCAATTCTTTTGATTTTTTGTCACGAAAAATTATTTCAGTCCTACTGCATAGTAAAGAATTCTGGATCAAGTTACAGTATTAAGTACTGGCACTTTAGGTACATCATCCATTTTTACCAGAGTCCATATTAAAATCCATTTTTACCGTTAAATATTTTTCCGTTTTTTTAAAGCAATATTTATTTAATTAAAGTGATTCAGTGATTTTACTGTTATTATTACTGTAAAAATTACGATATGTCAGATTCTTTGTTTCGTAACATGTTTCAATAAAACTGGATTTTATGGAGAGAAAAAAAAGTACTGGCAACACAGAATACCGGTACTTTTTAACGTAAAATCCATATTTGATTCGGAATTATTTACAGTATATCAAGCATGTTCCTATTCATTTTCATTCTTTACTATAACTGACTAATTTATTAAAAGTATTAAACAAATCATATTTGTTGAAATCTGTATTCAAGGAAATTGAATCATTTATCAGTTAAATATTTAATTTCAAATATTGTGTTTTTCTTATATTCAATTCTAACTTTGACAATTAAACTATCTATTTTAAAGCATTTAATTTTCAGTGTCACAATTTAAATTAATAGAGAGATTTTGCATAGCGTTTGTTTAACATAAACCGTATAACTCTAGCCTAATTTTCTACACCTTAGCCATTCTGCAATTTTATAGGGGCATTTTTACGGTTGTGATGTGAACCACAATAGCATGAGCGTTAGAATTGCGAATAACTATATCACTATGCAAAATCATTTTATTATCTATTGCTAAAAACGTTATTGTAAACATTATTGCAGTTGCTGTATAAGGTATATTTTACAATTTTTAAAAAAATCTATTAAGGCTCTAATTCACACTTGTGTTTTCAGAAAATTTTATATAAGTATTTAATAATTCATTCTTCATTTAAAAACTAAACTGTTTCTAAATATTTTTATTGAGGTTCCAAACACGACGTTCCGCAATGGAATGGCATTGAATAGGTATCTCTATTAACTTTAATAATTATCTATATTAATTATCTTTATAATATATATATTTCTATTATCGATTTTCTGAAAAAGGTTATTATCTACATTATTACAGTTACTGTAAAAGGTACTTTTTTACAATTTTAGAAAAATTTGTTTCTAATTTTTTTTCGGAAAGTTCTTAAAGGTATTTAACTATTCATATTTCATTTCAAATTTGTTTTAAAACATTTTTTTTTTTTGGCTCAAAACAAAACGCTCAACAATTGAATATCATTAATTATCTCTTTAGCTCTTATAGTTATCTATATTAGTAATTTCTACAAAATAACGTTGTTGTAGACATTATTGAATTTGTTGTAAAAGGTACTTTTTTACAATTTTAGAAAACATTATTCACAATTTTGTTTTTCCTTGAAAACATCTTAAAAGTATTTAAGAATTCCTATTTCATTTAAAACCAGTTTCTATACATATTTTGTGGTTCCAAACAAAACGGTCAACAATTGTATGTTATTAGTTATCTCTATTGTCTCTTATAATTATCTATAATAATTATCTATATTAATTATCTCATCAAAATATCATTATTATTTATTTCTTAAAACTTTGTTGTATGTATTATTTCAGTTGTTGTAAAAGGTATTTTTTACAGTTTTAGAAAAGCAAAAATTCCAATTTTTACATTTACAATTCTAGTTTTTGAAATATTTTTTAAGGTATTTAACGATTCATATTTGATGTCAAACTTTTTTCTGAGTATTTTTTAAAAATATTAAAATATTGATTTTTGTTCATTTTTGAAAAAAAGCGAATTTTAATTAATTTTTTAAGAAATAATTATAAATTAAAATTTGATTTAAACTTAGTATTGACTAATGTTTGAATAATTTAAAAAATTCTTAAATCTGTAAGTATGCTATAAGATTATCGGAAGACAGACATGTTTAATCAATTCACATTTTATAAAAAATGATTTATTTTAGTATGTTTTGAAAAATAATAATTTTAATTAATCTTTAAGAAAGAATTTTACTAGTTTTTTTTTTAAAAAATATTTTAATTTTAATTAATGTTTAAAAGAATTTAATTTAAAATATGCGTTTAAGCTAATTGTAAACTTAGGTGTAAATAATCTTGAAGCTTTTAATGATACCAAAAGACAAAAGCAAATTTCAATGATATTAGAAGACTAAATCTAATTTCAATGATATTAAAAGACTAAATCTAATTTCAATGATACCAAAATACAAAAGCAAGTTTCAATGATACATAAAGACAAAAGCAAGTTTCATTGATACCAAAAGACAAAGGCAAGTTTCAATGATAACAGAAGACTATTTAACCGACTTCATATTCATAATTTAACAATGAGTGTTCTTAAAATATTTTGAGGTTTTTTTTTTTTTAGAATAAAAAAGCTAAATATAGGTATATTACAAAATTTTGAAACATAACAGATCGCTGAATATAAAAACATCTCATTATTTTTCATTTCAACTTTAAATAACGTATACAAAGTACAAGTCTAATACATTAATATTCAGTTAAAACCTTCACTATATATAAATGTTTTCTTAAATTGATTAATAAATGTTTTGCAACTCTTATGAATATATTTCAGTTGCTTTTGAAGAACATCAATCTTATTTTACGAGTATTTTCATACTAACTCAATCTAACATTTGTAGCAGCTTGTTAAATAATTAATTTTTAACGCATATATCATTAGTATTGAATACTTCATTGACATTCAATTGATGCATTTAAACAAATCCAGTTTCATTTCCCACTGTCATTTTGTATTTATTAAATTATGCATATTTATTTATTTTCATTGTAATCAAATAAGATCTTTTCATTGCATCTATATGTATTTTACTATTTGCCACATTCATTATTTTAATGTTTTCATTATATTCATAAAATGACAGAACAAATGTTTTCAATATTAATCATTTAAAACTTCGTTGTAACTAAAATTAATGTTTAGTGTCAAATGATATTTATGTTACGAACTTATTCACAGAATATAATTACAATTTGCGTATTTATTTCGATACTTATTATCCATGCTTCAATTTAAATCGTAAGTTATAAAGGAGACATTCTGTTGAATTTTTTCCAGAAATGCATGCATTCTTTTGAAATTGTTTGTGTTTTGTGTTTATTCTTTAATTTTAAATATATGTTTACATTTTAAACGAGCCGGATTTTTTCAAAAATTTCTGGTCACTTTCAAATTAAATCTTTGCAATTTTCCCAGAAAAAATATTTAAGAATTTTTTCTGAGTCATTTTCAAATTTTTTTCATTTTTTTGTACAACTGAAAAAACTATATTATCAAATATTAGCACATTTTTTTTCTTAAAAAAGTTTCCACATTTAGGTTGGTCTTCAGCTATTTTTTATCATTTAAAAAAATATGAAATATGTCTTAAATAAATATGGAGCAATTCCACTGTTTTTAAAAAAGTCATATTTTCAGAATTTGAATGTATAAATCTCAATTTAAAAATTTAAAAAATCAAACAAGGTTTAATAATTTTTGCTAAAATAAATCTTGGTGTCATTTACTCTTACTCTAATTTTTATTAACTTTCAGAATTTTTTTTTTTTTTAATATAAAACTGACTGTTACTGATGTAACATATTGTGTTACATCCGTAGCACCCAGTTTTTAATTTTTTAAAATGCTTCAACTAAGGAAAGTTACTTTAAAATGGAGTAAGCATAAATGATACCAAGAGTTGTTTTAGTCAAAACAAGTTGAATCAAGAACTTTACTCAAGAACTTGCTTGATTTATTTAACAGAGTTATGTGTTCTTAAACTCTGCAAATATGACATTCGTAAATATTGGAACATTTATCATTCTTATTTAAAAACTTATAGATCGCAATGTAGTTTTTCTAACATCATGAAAAAAGTTTTAATGGCACTGTTAGAGTTTTTATTGTGAAATTACTGTAAAATAATGGTCAGCAGAGTTATTTAACAGAATTATGTGTTCTTAAATTCTGCAGATATGACATTAGTAACTATTGGAACATTTATCATTGTTATTTAAAAACTTATAAATCGTAATGTAATTTTTTTAACATCATGAAAAAAGTTTTAATGGCACTGTTAGAGTTTTTATTGTGAAATTACTGTAAAATAATGGTCAGCAGAGTTATTTAACAGAATTATGTGTTCTTAAATTCTGCAGATATGACATTAGTAACTATTGGAACATTTATCATTGTTATTTAAAAACTTATAAATCGTAATGTAATTTTTTTAACATCATGAAAAAAGTTTTAATGGCACTGTTAGAGTTTTTATTGTGAAATTACTGTAAAATAACCGCCAGCAGTCTGTCCACTCATTTAACCATAAAGTTTACGGTTAAAAAAATCTTTTTTACCTTTATGGTTTTGAAACCGTTTAAAACAGGGACGGGTAAAAAACCGTAAACTCAAACCTATACGGTTTTTTAACCATTTACAACTAGTATGGTTTCTAAAATTAAACGGACGTTGAAGCTCATCAGATGCTGCTCCACTTATGCGTGAATAATAGTTTCGTATTCTAATTGTCCAGAGTCACCGATTGAAGAGGACAGGAGTTCCACTTAAAACTCTTCATATATTAAAGGAATTGAAGAAATGTAATATCAACGATGGGTTTCGAACCCCCGTTCAGCTGGTTATGAGACTGACCAAATAGCTCCTTCAGCTACAGTTTGTCGCCAACAGTTCAGAACAAACTGGATTTATAATGTGGGCTTAATTGGCGCGATTAGAATTCTAGTTGTTTAACCGTATTAGAAAAAAACAATCAATAAACGTTTTTCTCACACTTAACAGTTTGAAAATCATTTTTTAAGGTTATTTGACTGTTTTGGCTGAATATGGTAAAATAACAATTAAATAAATTGCTATTAAACCATTTTCATAAAAAAAATTTCCAACAGTGTGCATAAAAAATATTTTTGTTTGGAAGAAAAATTAAATTATATGATTTTTTTATATTAAAAAAATATCAAATGCTAAAAATTTAATATATCCTGGTTTACTGACATTAAATTGCAATAACTGATTTAAACATAAAGTTAAAAAGAAAATTTATAATATAATACAGTTTAAGTTTCTGAAAATTGCTCTTTCATAAATTTATCTTTTCCAAACTTAGCTAAATAACATTTTGGAGTAAAAATATTTAGCGAAGCATAGAAAAGATGAATGTATAAAGGTGTAATTTTTACAAAATATCAACTCCAGATAAATTACACTCTTATAATATAAATATATTTATAAGTACAAATTTATGAAAAAGTAGTTTCCCAAAAAATGCACTTTAGGTAGATTGTAATGTTCGATAGTATTTCTTCACTGTAAAAAAGTTCCGGATTAAATTATGTACCGGAACTTTAAGTGCGAAACCTGTAAAATCCAATTTACCGAAAAAGCTGTTTTCACCATAAAATATTATACCGTAAAATATTATACCGTTAACAGTATTATTTATTTAATTAGAGAAATTCAGTGATTTTACGGTAATTATTACTGTAAAAATTACGGTTTATCATTTTTTTGTTACATAAGATGTTCTGATAAAAATCGATTTTTCTGTAAAAAGTACCAGCACCTTAATTGCCGGTAATTTTTACCGCAATTAGATTGGGATCTTTTTTTTTTTTTTTTTTTTTTTTTTTTTTTTTTTGCAGCGACGAAAAACTATCGAACAGTGCAATCTATCTAAAGTATATATTTTGGGGAAACTACACTTTCATATATTTATCCTTTCTACACACTGCTAAATATTTTTGGGCAAAGAGAAAAGGGTAAAATAGTACAATCAATCTTAAATATATGCTTTTTGAAAAACTAAATGTTCATATATTTATCTTTTCTTCAATTCACTAATTTTTACTGCAAGAAAAACTATAAAACAATGCAATTTATCTGGAGCTTATATTTTGGAAAAAATACTTTTTCATATATTCGCCTTTTCAATGCTTCGCTAATTATTTTTACTTCAAAATATTTCATTTTTAAAAAATAAATCTGCAATGCACATAAAAGTTTTAACATTAAAAATAAGTTATTTTCATCAAACAATAACACAAAAACAAATTATAATATCATGCGCTGCTTCACATCCTCTATTACAGTCAAAATCATTTTAATATACACCGAAGAGCCATTACATTATAACCAACCCCCGGTGGCGGGGGTAGTATGGTGGGGGCAATGTTTTCATGGGGCGCATTAGGACCCATAATCCTCATAGCACAATCCCTGACGTCTGTAAGCTACTTGAACATAGTTGCAGACCAGGTTCACTCATTCGTGGCAACAGTTTTTCCTGCGGGGGATGGTGTTTACCAACAGGATAATGCACCATGTCATGATAGGGTCGAATCGTCATGGATTGGTTCGAGGAACAGTCCAGTGACTTTCAAGTCATGTCTTTTTTTCTTTTTTTTTTTTTTTTCTTTTTTTTTTTTTTGCAGCGACGAAAAACTATCGAACAGTGCAATCTATCTAAAGTATATATTTTGGGGAAACTACAATTCACCTGACCTACAATTCCCCCCAAATTCACCTGACCTTAATCCAATAGAGCATTTGTGGTCCTACTTGGAAAACCAAATTCGTGCTGCCACGCTACCCCCTTGCAATGCGAGGGAATTGCAGGACCAGTTGGTGAGCGCTTGGTACCAGATACCTCAGACTACCTATCAGCACCTTGTGGACTCAATGCCACGGCGGGTGTTAGCAGTTTTGAAAGCTAAAGGTGGTCCTACATGTTATTAGCAGGGTGGTCATAATGTAATGGCTCTTCGGTGTATAAAATAATTACGGTTAGAAGTTACGTTTAAATACTATCAATTCTTTTAAAAAAAATTGGTTTTGTTATTAAGTTTGATTTTATATTTTCCCAGTTTTCCCTTTTCTTTATATCATATTTTTACCATCTGCTGTAAAAAAAATTTATATTAAAATTATAAAACTAATACTATAATAATTACAAATATAAACTAGTGGCTGTCATGAAAAGTTGGTGTTTAGTGCTAAAAATAGCGATGTTTTCAAAAGGTTTGGAATTTGATGTTCTTCTTATTTCATTAAGTATATGTCAGTTTATGGCGCAATCTGACCCTTTAAATTTTCAAACATAATTTAAAGCGTTGAAAAAGCTCTTTTATACATGTAATCCGGTTTATGAATTCAAATAAATTCCAAAGTAGTCGGCCTTAACCTTTAGGGAATATGACATTGAATTCAAAATCTTTAAGAACAAAATGCGCAGCCAAAGAAATTGCAATTAAATATATATTTTGCAATGTGATTGTTTATGTATGCAGATGTTACTACGAATAGAATCTACGAATAACGCATCTTCTGCAAAATAACATCTCAAAATAAAATTGAATGATTAATTTATTATAATAAATTATTAATGTGTCAAAACAATTCATAATAATTCTTTTGAAATACACTAAGTCTAAATCTTAGTATCATCAATAGATAAATCTTTATCACTGTTTGGAAGAAAAAGAAAAATTAATTATATTTTTAGGTAAAATATAACCTGAAATAGAAAAATACTCTTAAACTATCATTAATGCATGTGTACAAATTTTTGAAACAATAAAATTACGATTCTTATTATGGATACGCCAGAAAGAAAATTTTTATGGTCTACGATGTTTAATGCATAGATTATTTTTAAAAAAAAATTTCTATAATATGAAGACATTTTAATTTGTCAACTATCTATTATGACCTGCTATCTATTAAACATGCTATCTATTTAACTATCTATTATATGCTTAAATGTCCTACGTGTTTATACAAATAATTTCAAAATTCGGAGAAAATTTGTATTCATAACACGGAGAAAAAATTCTGGTAAAATATCGTAAAAATAAAAACATAGTACCGTAATAAAAAAAACCATAGCTCTGGTAGTAGAATTTTATACTATCTGGTACTAGAATTAAGAAATTTTAGTTTTCCGGTTTGTTTTCGTTATCAATTACTGAGAATTGGTAATTTAACAATCTGAGAACGTATCTTTTTAAAGAATTAACTCTTGCTGCATTACACATATCTGTTCTATTTCTTTTAATTTCAAAACCCTTCAATTTTCAAAAGATACGTACTAAATCCAGTGCTTGAAATAAAAATTTTAATACTCATCACATTAGAACCTAAAACCTAAATGCAAACCAATATTAAGGTTACAATTAATTTATGATTAGAAAATGATAATTGAATACACATGTCTGGTGACCCGTAATCACCTCTTATAATATAAATTTTTGGAATTCTTTTCAAAAATGAAATCAAAAATCATGCATTTAAGGAATGTTAATAAATAAAGCAAATTTTTTTTGAAAAAAAATACGCTATCTATAAAACCGTTATTGAGATAAACGGGATTGATTAAAAAGATCAAAACCTGTTTTATTGTTATACGCATTTCTTATTACTCCCTTTCCACCCTTTCCCTCTTTCTTAAGATTTAACAGGTTTTTGTATTGGAGGGGTAAAAATATGGTAAAATTAGCGTGCTATATGGTAATGAATTTTCTGATTTAAAAAAAAAAAAATCTAATTCTGGTAAATAAAAACAAATTATACGGTATTTAAATCGTGTGTTTGGTAATTATTTTGTACATATGGAAACGGTTGACGGTTGACTGGTTTTCAAAATCTTCGTCCGTATTACCACACATTTAGTAAAAATTGCAAACCTGAAAAGTAAATTTAACCGAATAAATGGTTTTTATGCCATTCTCTAAAGCATCGTGATAAAATTATCAAATTTTACCTGACATTATTAAAACCATATTTTGTTATTAATTTAAACAAAATCATTACCAAAGCGCTTCGGTAAAAATTGGTGCTCTCGTACTGCCAGTCTCGGTAAATTTTATAATATTCTAGTGGTTTTGATCATATTTTTTTCGTCAGTGGGGTTCGTCAGATTGCAATAGCATTTTTATTCTCAGAAAAAATTCACTTTTTTTGGCATTATTTTCGACAAATCTTCTAAAAATACGCATAACGGGCACTAATGAAGGGACTCTCTGTAGGACATTAACAATAACTTAAATAAAAATCGCAATTTATTTGTTGACACTTAATTAAATTAAATTCTCTAGAAACTAATAATAATTTTATTATTAGATGGATTTTATTTAATGTTAATTATTACTTGAATAACCGATTTTGACAGGTAAATCATAACAAATTTGAATAACAGACAAAGCTTCGAAAAATATATATAAAGGGCAGTAATGAAGAAATGCTCTGTTTAACATTAACAATAACTCAAATAAAAATCAGAATTTACTTGTTGTCACATAATTAAATTAAATTCTTTAGAAAATAATGATAATAAAATTATCAGATCGATTTTATTTATTGTTAATTATTACTCGAATAATAGATTTTAATTCATTTATTTATATTTATTTTTTTACTATATTCATTCTATAAATGATTTTAGAAAATTAAGTAGAAAATAGATTTTAAACTTCTTTACTTGAAGTAAATTTTGTCTTTCTCGAAATTTTGACACATTTCTTTTTAACTATTTTAACTACTTAGCTCCTAACTATTCTGAAATTGACTTTAAAATACTATTTTAGTTTTGCTAGTATGAAACAGTTTTGAAAATTTACATATTAATTTTGCGATATATTTTCGTTCAAATATTTAACATTTTCAAATTCAGGAAATGAAATTTTATTTTTTGCCAAACAATGTTACAAGTTATACTTTATTTAGTATAAATCTCAATTTTTTGATAAGTTGCATTGCTATTTAGCACGAAGATTGATTAAGAAAAATACATTTATTAGCAATATTATTATTTTTAATTAAAAGCTTTTTAAGTTTAAACAATGTTTTTACTAATTTCTTTACTCGGAATTTTATAATCAAATCCTTTAAAAAAATCATTAAGAGAATGCATATGGGCGAATCTCAGGAATCATTAACCTATATGTTTTCAAACTTTTCTTATAAATATATAGCATAATAAGTGAAAATTAATTCTAATAAAATTACAGGAATAATTATGCATTACTAACTTTAAGATACGTACAGTTTTGATCGCGAGTAACTTGCTTTTGGCTTTCATTTCTTACTTCAATCCTACATTTGACAACTTTTCATGAGTGTCGCTTAAAGTGTTTAACATACTTTTTATTTATTTTTTTCAATATGTATTCTCTTTAAAAAAAAAACTGAAAATCACTAAAAACATAATTTAGTTGCTCAGCTGTACTATCATATTTTCTTGAATGATATTTTTCCTGAATATTGACGTTTGCAAACACTTAAAGTTTGTCGCCAAATTTTGGCACGTCAAACCGTAACCATCGAAAATTGAAAAAAAAAAAAAAAGGTATACAACCCAATTCTGCGAGTTACAAGTTAAACTAATGATACAAGTTTGTTCTACTTTAAATAAGCTTTTGGAATATCACTAACATAAAACTCGCAGAATTGGATTGTATACCTTTTTTTTTCTTCAATTTTCGATGGTTACGGTTTGACGTTTATAAGAAGTTTGAAGACATATAAGTCGCTAAATTTTGGCACGTCAAACCGTAACCATCGAAAATTGAAAAAAAAGGTATACAATCCAATTCTGCGAGTTACATGTTAAACTAATAATACAAGTTTGTTCTACTTTAAATAAGCTTTTAGAATGTAACTAACATAAAACTCGCAGAATTGGATTGTATACCTTTTTTTTTTCAATTTTCGATGGTTACGATTTGACGTGCGGTTTGAAGTTTGAAGACATATAGGTTAATGATTCCTGAGATTCGCCCATATATTAGTGTGATCTAAATAATTTGACTTGAATTATAAAGTTTTAGTATATATCTATATGCATTTAAGTGAAGTTTTGGTGGTTGTGTCTATTTTCCACATATGCCTATCTTTCCCCTACGTCCCCTTTTAAATTAAATAATAAACATATTCATTTGCAACAACGTTTTTCCTCTTTTTCAAAACAATGAATAAAAGCAGTCTAAAATAGCTATTAAAAAGCAAATTAAGAATGTACTTATCTCCATAAAAAACCTTGTTTAATTATTTATAACAACCAAACGTGTTGTTATGCATATACATATGAAAATGTAAGACATTTTTGTGAATCTGCTAAAAAATTTTAAAGAAACTTTGACTGATAAATAACAGAATTATTCCAATTGTTCACATTAGCCTCATTTTTACACTACCTCCTTCCCCTACCAGTGCTATACGACATCCACTTTTCAATGAATTCTACGTAATATTACGTGATAAGCGTTTTAAGGTCAAATTGTAGAATACGTAAAAATACGTGAATTGCACTTATATGCGAAATTGCTGTTAACTATGCAATACACGGATACATGTTGTATGTTAATCTTTATTATTATCATTATTATTTTGGAGAAATATGTCTTGTTTAAACTATTCACCTTAACTTTTCCAGATAACACTTTTATCTAACGTATTAAGTTTCAAGACATGCTTTGATTAAATTTTCACAAGACTTTTTTTGTTGTACATGGAACTAAGAAAACTAACTCTGAATAACTTTTGATCTAATGAGCGAATTTTCAAGTAGTAATGAGATATAAGTTATTTTTCAAACATGCTAATTGATAAGTGCTATCTGTTTATTTAGGTAGAATCGAATTCTTGACATTAAAAACAATCCACATTTCTGTACCAGGAAGGCAATCAATCAGGAAAGCGATCGAAACTTTGGGTATATTATTACCTATTTATCTAACTAGAATTAAATTTTTGACCTTATAAGCAATCCGCAATACTGAATCAGGAAAGCGATCGAAACTTTGGGTATATTATTACCTGTCTATTAATTACTACCATTTTATCTTGCTGAAAAATCGAACTACTTTAAAAACAATCCACAATACTGAATCGGAAAAGCGATCGAAACTTTGGGTATATTATTACCTGTCTATTAATTACTACCATTTTATCTAGCTGAAAAATCGAACTACTTTAAAAACAATCCACAATACTGAATCAGGAAAGTGATCGAAACTTTGGGTATATTATTACCTGTCTATTGATTACTACCATTTTATCTAGCTGAAATATCGAACTACTTTAAAAACAATCCACAATACTGAATCGGGAAAGCGATCGAAACTTTGGATAAATTATTACCTGTATATTGATTGCTATCATTTTATCTAGCTTAAAAATAGAACTAACTTTAAAAACAATCCACAATACTGAATCAGGAAAGCGATCGAAACTTTGGGTATATTATTACCTGTATATTGATTACTACTCTTTTATCTAGCTGAAAAATCGAACTAACTTTAAAAACAATCCACAATACTGAATCAGGAAAGCGCTCGAAACTTTGGGTATATTATTACCTGTATATTGATTACTACTATTTTATCTAGCTGAAAAATCGAACTAACTTTAAAAACAATCCACAATACTGAATCAGGAAAGCGCTCGAAACTTTGGGTATATTATTACCTGTCTATTGATCACTACCATTTTATCTAGCTGAAAAATTGAACTACTTTAAAAACAATCCACAATACTGAATCGGAAAAGCGATCGAAACTTTGGATAAATTATTACCTGTATATTGATTGCTATCATTTTATCTAGCTAAACAATCGAACTACTTTAAAAACAATCCACAATACTGAATCAGGAAAGCGATGGAAACTTTGGGTATATTATTACCTGTATATTGATTACTACTATTTTATCTAGCTTAAAAATAGAACTAACTTTAAAAACAATCCACAATACTGAATCAGGAAAGCGCTCGAAACTTTGGGTATATTATTACCTCTATATTGATTACTACTATTTTATCTAGCTGAAAAATAGAACTAACTTTAAAAACAATCCACAATACAGAATCAGGAAAGCGATCGAAACTTTGGGTATATTATTACCTGTATATTGATTACTACTATTTTATCTAGCTGAAAAATCGAACTAACTTTAAAAACAATCCACAATAATGAATCAGGAAAGCGCTCGAAACTTTGGGTATATTATTACCTGTATATTGATTACTACTATTTTATCTAGCTGAAAAATCGAACTAACTTTAAAAACAATCCACAATACTGAATCAGGAAAACGCTCGAAACTTTGGGTATATTATTACCTGTATATTGATTACTAGTATTTTATCTAGCTGAAAAATCGAACTAACTTTAAAAACAATCCACAATACTGAATCAGGAAAGCGATTGAAACTTTGGATAAATTATTACCTGTATATTGATTGCTATCATTTTATCTAGCTAAAAAATCGAACTACTTTAAAAACAATCCACAATACTGAATCAGGAAAGCGATGGAAACTTTGGGTATATTATTACTACTATTTTATCTAGCTTAAAAATAGAACTAACTTAAAAAACAATCCACAATACTGAATCAGGAAAGCGATCGAAACTTTGGGTATATTATTACCTGTATATTGATTACTACTCTTTTATCTAGCTGAAAAATCGAACTAACTTTAAAAACAATCCACGATACTGAATCAGGAAAGCGCTCGAAACTTTGGGTGTATTATTACCTGTATATTGATTACTACTATTTTATCTAGCTGAAAAATCGAACTACTTTAAAAACAATCCACAATACTGCATCAGGAAAGCGATCGAAACTTTGGGTATATTATTACCTGTCTATTAATCACTACCATTTTATCTAGCTGGAAAATCGAACTACTTTAAAAACAATCCACAATACTGAATCAGGAAAGTGATCGAAACTTTGGGTAAATTATTACCTGTATATTGATTGCTACCATTTTATCTAGCTGAAAAATCGAACTACTTTAAAAACAATCCACAATACTGAATCAGGAAAGTGATCGAAACTTTGGGTATATTATTACCTGTCTATTGATTACTACCATTTTATCTAGCTGAAATATCGAACTACTTTAAAAACAATCCACAATACTGAATCGGGAAAGCGATCGAAACTTTGGATAAATTATTACCTGTATATTGATTGCTATCATTTTATCTAGCTTAAAAATAGAACTAACTTTAAAAACAATCCACAATACTGAATCAGGAAAGCGATCGAAACTTTGGGTATATTATTACCTGTATATTGATTACTACTCTTTTATCTAGCTGAAAAATCGAACTAACTTTAAAAACAATCCACTATACTGAATCAGGAAAGCGCTCGAAACTTTGGGTATATTATTACCTGTATATTGATTACTACTATTTTATCTAGCTGAAAAATCGAACTAACTTTAAAAACAATCCACAATATTGAATCAGGAAAGCGCTCGAAACTTTGGGTATATTATTACCTGTATATTGATTACTACTATTTTATCTAGCTGAAAAATCGAACTACTTTAAAAACAATCCACAATACTGAATCGGAAAAGCGATCGAAACTTTGGATAAATTATTACCTGTATATTGATTGCTATCATTTTATCTAGCTAAAAAATCGAACTACTTTAAAAACAATCCACAATACTGAATCAGGAAAGCGATGGAAACTTTGGGTATATTATTACCTGTATATTGATTACTACTATTTTATCTAGCTTAAAAATAGAACTAACTTTAAAAACAATCCACAATACTGAATCAGGAAAGCGCTCGAAACTTTGGGTATATTATTAACTGTATATTGATTACTACTATTTTTTCTAGCTGAAAAATAGAACTAACTTTAAAAACAATCCACGATACTGAATCAGGAAAGCGATCGAAACTTTGGGTATATTATTACCTGTATATTGATTACTACTATTTTATCTAGCTGAAAAATCGAACTAACTTTAAAAACAATCCACAATAATGAATCAGGAAAGCGCTCGAAACTTTGGGTATATTATTACCTGTATATTGATAACTACTATTTTATCTAGCTGAAAAATCGAACTAACTTTAAAAACAATCCACAATACTGAATCAGGAAAACGCTCGAAACTTTGGGTATATTATTACCTGTATATTGATTACTACTATTTTATCTAGCTGAAAAATCGAACTAACTTTAAAAACAATCCACAATACTGAATCAGGAAAGCGATTGAAACTTTGGATAAATTATTACCTGTATATTGATTGCTATCATTTTATCTAGCTAAAAAATCGAACTACTTTAAAAACAATCCACCATATTGAATCAGGAAAGCGATGGAAAGTTTGGGTATATTATTACCTGTATATTGATAACTACTATTTTATCTAGCTGAAAAATCGAACTAACTTTAAAAACAATCCACAATACTGAATCAGGAAAACGCTCGAAACTTTGGGTATATTATTACCTGTATATTGATTACTACTATTTTATCTAGCTGAAAAATCGAACTAACTTTAAAAACAATCCACAATACTGAATCAGGAAAGCGATTGAAACTTTGGATAAATTATTACCTGTATATTGATTGCTATCATTTTATCTAGCTAAAAAATCGAACTACTTTAAAAACAATCCACCATATTGAATCAGGAAAGCGATGGAAAGTTTGGGTATATTATTACCTGTATATTGATTACTACTATTTTATCTAGCTTAAAAATAGAACTAACTTTAAAAACAATCCACAATACTGAATCAGGAAAGCGATGGAAACTTTGGGTATATTATTACCTGTATATTGATTACTACTATTTTATCTAGCTTAAAAATAGAACTAACTTTAAAAACAATCCACAATACTGAATCAGGAAAGCGCTCGAAACTTTGGGTATATTATTAACTGTATATTGATTACTACTATTTTTTCTAGCTGAAAAATAGAACTAACTTTAAAAACAATCCACGATACTGAATCAGGAAAGCGATCGAAACTTTGGGTATATTATTACCTGTATATTGATTACTACTATTTTATCTAGCTGAAAAATCGAACTAACTTTAAAAACAATCCACAATAATGAATCAGGAAAGCGCTCGAAACTTTGGGTATATTATTACCTGTATATTGATAACTACTATTTTATCTAGCTGAAAAATCGAACTAACTTTAAAAACAATCCACAATACTGAATCAGGAAAACGCTCGAAACTTTGGGTATATTATTACCTGTATATTGATTACTACTATTTTATCTAGCTGAAAAATCGAACTAACTTTAAAAACAATCCACAATACTGAATCAGGAAAGCGATTGAAACTTTGGATAAATTATTACCTGTATATTGATTGCTATCATTTTATCTAGCTAAAAAATCGAACTACTTTAAAAACAATCCACCATATTGAATCAGGAAAGCGATGGAAAGTTTGGGTATATTATTACCTGTATATTGATTACTACTATTTTATCTAGCTTAAAAATAGAACTAACTTTAAAAACAATCCACAATACTGAATCAGGAATGCGCTCGAAACTTTGGGTATATTATTACCTCTATATTGATTACTACTATTTTATCTAGCTGAAAAATAGAACTAACTTTAAAAACAATCCACAATACTGAATCAGGAAAGCGATCGAAACTTTGGGTATATTATTACCTGTATATTGATTACTACTATTTTATCTAGCTGAAAAATCGAACTAACTTTAAAAACAATCCACAATAATGAATCAGGAAAGCGCTCGAAACTTTGGGTATATTATTACCTGTATATTGATTACTAGTATTTTATCTAGCTGAAAAATTGAACTAACTTTAAAAACAATCCACAATACTGAATCAGGAAAGCGCTCGAAACTTTGTGTATATTATTACCTGTCTATTGATCACTACCATTTTATCTAGCTGAAAAATTGAACTACTTTAAAAACAATCCACAATACTGAATCGGAAAAGCGATCGAAACTTTGGATAAATTATTACCTGTATATTGATTGCTATCATTTTATCTAGCTAAACAATCGAACTACTTTAAAAACAATCCACAATACTGAATCAGGAAAGCGATGGAAACTTTGGGTATATTATTACCTGTATATTGATTACTACTATTTTATCTAGCTTAAAAATAGAACTAACTTTAAAAACAATCCACAATACTGAATCAGGAAAGCGCTCGAAACTTTGGGTATATTATTACCTCTATATTGATTACTACTATTTTATCTAACTGAAAAATAGAACTAACTTTAAAAACAATCCACAATACTGAATCAGGAAAGCGATCGAAACTTTGGGTATATTATTACCTGTATATTGATTACTACTATTTTATCTAGCTGAAAAATCGAACTAACTTTAAAAACAATCCACAATAATGAATCAGGAAAGCGCTCGAAACTTTGGGTATATTATTGCCTGTATATTGATTACTAGTATTTTATCTAGCTGAAAAATCGAACTAACTTTAAAAACAATCCACAATACTGAATCAGGAAAGCGATTGAAACTTTGGATAAATTATTACCTGTATATTGATTGCTATCATTTTATCTAGCTAAAAAATCGAACTACTTTAAAAACAATCCACAATACTGAATCAGGAAAGCGATGGAAACTTTGGGTATATTATTACTACTATTTTATCTAGCTTAAAAATAGAACTAACTTAAAAAACAATCCACAATACTGAATCAGGAAAGCGATCGAAACTTTGGGTATATTATTACCTGTATATTGATTACTACTCTTTTATCTAGCTGAAAAATCGAACTAACTTTAAAAACAATCCACAATACTGAATCAGGAAAGCGCTCGAAACTTTGGGTGTATTATTACCTGTATATTGATTACTACCATTTTATCTAGCTGGAAAATCGAACTACTTTAAAAACAATCCACAATACTGAATCAGGAAAGTGATCGAAACTTTGGGTAAATTATTACCTGTATATTGATTGCTACCATTTTATCTAGCTGAAAAATCGAACTACTTTAAAAACAATCCACAATACTGAATCAGGAAAGTGATCGAAACTTTGGGTATATTATTACCTGTCTATTGATTACTACCATTTTATCTAGCTGAAATATCGAACTACTTTAAAAACAATCCACAATACTGAATCGGGAAAGCGATCGAAACTTTGGATAAATTATTACCTGTATATTGATTGCTATCATTTTATCTAGCTTAAAAATAGAACTAACTTTAAAAACAATCCACAATACTGAATCAGGAAAGCGATCGAAACTTTGGGTATATTATTACCTGTATATTGATTACTACTATTTTATCTAGCTGAAAAATCGAACTAACTTTAAAAACAATCCACAATAATGAATCAGGAAAGCGCTCGAAACTTTGGGTATATTATTACCTGTATATTGATAACTACTATTTTATCTAGCTGAAAAATCGAACTAACTTTAAAAACAATCCACAATACTGAATCAGGAAAACGCTCGAAACTTTGGGTATATTATTACCTGTATATTGATTACTACTATTTTATCTAGCTGAAAAATCGAACTAACTTTAAAAACAATCCACAATACTGAATCAGGAAAGCGATTGAAACTTTGGATAAATTATTACCTGTATATTGATTGCTATCATTTTATCTAGCTAAAAAATCGAACTACTTTAAAAACAATCCACCATATTGAATCAGGAAAGCGATGGAAAGTTTGGGTATATTATTACCTGTATATTGATTACTACTATTTTATCTAGCTTAAAAATAGAACTAACTTTAAAAACAATCCACTATACTGAATCAGGAATGCGCTCGAAACTTTGGGTATATTATTACCTCTATATTGATTACTACTATTTTATCTAGCTGAAAAATAGAACTAACTTTAAAAACAATCCACAATACTGAATCAGGAAAGCGATCGAAACTTTGGGTATATTATTACCTGTATATTGATTACTACTATTTTATCTAGCTGAAAAATCGAACTAACTTTAAAAACAATCCACAATAATGAATCAGGAAAGCGCTCGAAACTTTGGGTATATTATTACCTGTATATTGATTACTAGTATTTTATCTAGCTGAAAAATTGAACTAACTTTAAAAACAATCCACAATACTGAAGCAGGAAAGCGCTCGAAACTTTGGGTATATTATTACCTGTCTATTGATCACTACCATTTTATCTAGCTGAAAAATTGAACTACTTTAAAAACAATCCACAATACTGAATCGGAAAAGCGATCGAAACTTTGGATAAATTATTACCTGTATATTGATTGCTATCATTTTATCTAGCTAAACAATCGAACTACTTTAAAAACAATCCACAATACTGAATCAGGAAAGCGATGGAAACTTTGGGTATATTATTACCTGTATATTGATTACTACTATTTTATCTAGCTTAAAAATAGAACTAACTTTAAAAACAATCCACAATACTGAATCAGGAAAGCGCTCGAAACTTTGGGTATATTATTACCTCTATATTGATTACTACTATTTTATCTAGCTGAAAAATAGAACTAACTTTAAAAACAATCCACAATACTGAATCAGGAAAGCGATCGAAACTTTGGGTATATTATTACCTGTATATTGATTACTACTATTTTATCTAGCTGAAAAATCGAACTAACTTTAAAAACAATCCACAATAATGAATCAGGAAAGCGCTCGAAACTTTGGATATATTATTACCTGTATATTGATTACTACTATTTTATCTAGCTGAAAAATCGAACTAACTTTAAAAACAATCCACAATACTGAATCAGGAAAACGCTCGAAACTTTGGGTATATTATTACCTGTATATTGATTACTAGTATTTTATCTAGCTGAAAAATCGAACTAACTTTAAAAACAATCCACAATACTGAATCAGGAAAGCGATTGAAACTTTGGATAAATTATTACCTGTATATTGATTGCTATCATTTTATCTAGCTAAAAAATCGAACTACTTTAAAAACAATCCACAATACTGAATCAGGAAAGCGATGGAAACTTTGGGTATATTATTACTACTATTTTATCTAGCTTAAAAATAGAACTAACTTAAAAAACAATCCACAATACTGAATCAGGAAAGCGATCGAAACTTTGGGTATATTATTACCTGTATATTGATTACTACTCTTTTATCTAGCTGAAAAATCGAACTAACTTTAAAAACAATCCACAATACTGAATCAGGAAAGCGCTCGAAACTTTGGGTGTATTATTACCTGTATATTGATTACTACTATTTTATCTAGCTGAAAAATCGAACTACTTTAAAAACAATCCACAATACTGCATCAGGAAAGCGATCGAAACTTTGGGTATATTATTACCTGTCTATTAATCACTACCATTTTATCTAGCTGGAAAATCGAACTACTTTAAAAACAATCCACAATACTGAATCAGGAAAGTGATCGAAACTTTGGGTAAATTATTACCTGTATATTGATTGCTACCATTTTATCTAGCTGAAAAATCGAACTACTTTAAAAACAATCCACAATACTGAATCAGGAAAGTGATCGAAACTTTGGGTATATTATTACCTGTCTATTGATTACTACCATTTTATCTAGCTGAAATATCGAACTACTTTAAAAACAATCCACAATACTGAATCGGGAAAGCGATCGAAACTTTGGATAAATTATTACCTGTATATTGATTGCTATCATTTTATCTAGCTTAAAAATAGAACTAACTTTAAAAACAATCCACAATACTGAATCAGGAAAGCGATCGAAACTTTGGGTATATTATTACCTGTATATTGATTACTACTGTTTTATCTAGCTGAAAAATCGAACTAACTTTAAAAACAATCCACTATACTGAATCAGGAAAGCGCTCGAAACTTTGGGTATATTATTACCTGTATATTGATTACTACTATTTTATCTAGCTGAAAAATCGAACTATCTTTAAAAACAATCCACAATATTGAATCAGGAAAGCGCTCGAAACTTTGGGTATATTATTACCTGTATATTGATTACTACTATTTTATCTAGCTGAAAAATCGAACTACTTTAAAAACAATCCACAATACTGAATCGGAAAAGCGATCGAAACTTTGGATAAATTATTACCTGTATATTGATTGCTATCATTTTATCTAGCTAAAAAATCGAACTACTTTAAAAACAATCCACAATACTGAATCAGGAAAGCGATGGAAACTTTGGGTATATTATTACCTGTATATTGATTACTACTATTTTATCTAGCTTAAAAATAGAACTAACTTTAAAAACAATCCACAATACTGAATCAGGAAAGCGCTCGAAACTTTGGGTATATTATTAACTGTATATTGATTACTACTATTTTTTCTAGCTGAAAAATAGAACTAACTTTAAAAACAATCCACGATACTGAATCAGGAAAGCGATCGAAACTTTGGGTATATTATTACCTGTATATTGATTACTACTATTTTATCTAGCTGAAAAATCGAACTAACTTTAAAAACAATCCACAATAATGAATCAGGAAAGCGCTCGAAACTTTGGGTATATTATTACCTGTATATTGATAACTACTATTTTATCTAGCTGAAAAATCGAACTAACTTTAAAAACAATCCACAATACTGAATCAGGAAAGCGATTGAAACTTTGGATAAATTATTACCTGTATATTGATTGCTATCATTTTATCTAGCTAAAAAATCGAACTACTTTAAAAACAATCCACCATATTGAATCAGGAAAGCGATGGAAACTTTGGGTATATTATTACCTGTATATTGATTACTACTATTTTATCTAGCTTAAAAATAGAACTAACTTTAAAAACAATCCACAATACTGAATCAGGAATGCGCTCGAAACTTTGGGTATATTATTACCTCTATATTGATTACTACTATTTTATCTAGCTGAAAAATAGAACTAACTTTAAAAACAATCCACAATACTGAATCAGGAAAGCGATCGAAACTTTGGGTATATTATTACCTGTATATTGATTACTACTATTTTATCTAGCTGAAAAATCGAACTAACTTTAAAAACAATCCACAATAATGAATCAGGAAAGCGCTCGAAACTTTGGGTATATTATTACCTGTATATTGAATACTAGTATTTTATCTAGCTGAAAAATCGAACTAACTTTAAAAACAATCCACAATACTGAATCAGGAAAACGCTCGAAACTTTGGGTATATTATTACCTGTATATTGATTACTAGTATTTTATCTAGCTGAAAAATCGAACTAACTTTAAAAACAATCCACAATACTGAATCAGGAAAGCGATTGAAACTTTGGATAAATTATTACCTGTATATTGATTGCTATCATTTTATCTAGCTAAAAAATCGAACTACTTTAAAAACAATCCACAATACTGAATCAGGAAAGCGATGGAAACTTTGGGTATATTATTACTACTATTTTATCTAGCTTAAAAATCGAACTAACTTTAAAAACAATCCACAATACTGAATCAGGAAAGCGATTGAAACTTTGGATAAATTATTACCTGTATATTGATTGCTATCATTTTATCTAGCTAAAAAATCGAACTACTTTAAAAACAATCCACCATATTGAATCAGGAAAGCGATGGAAACTTTGGGTATATTATTACCTGTATATTGATTACTACTATTTTATCTAGCTTAAAAATAGAACTAACTTTAAAAACAATCCACAATACTGAATCAGGAATGCGCTCGAAACTTTGGGTATATTATTACCTCTATATTGATTACTACTATTTTATCTAGCTGAAAAATAGAACTAACTTTAAAAACAATCCACAATACTGAATCAGGAAAGCGATCGAAACTTTGGGTATATTATTACCTGTATATTGATTACTACTATTTTATCTAGCTGAAAAATCGAACTAACTTTAAAAACAATCCACAATAATGAATCAGGAAAGCGCTCGAAACTTTGGGTATATTATTACCTGTATATTGATTACTAGTATTTTATCTAGCTGAAAAATCGAACTAACTTTAAAAACAATCCACAATACTGAATCAGGAAAACGCTCGAAACTTTGGGTATATTATTACCTGTATATTGATTACTAGTATTTTATCTAGCTGAAAAATCGAACTAACTTTAAAAACAATCCACAATACTGAATCAGGAAAGCGATTGAAACTTTGGATAAATTATTACCTGTATATTGATTGCTATCATTTTATCTAGCTAAAAAATCGAACTACTTTAAAAACAATCCACAATACTGAATCAGGAAAGCGATGGAAACTTTGGGTATATTATTACTACTATTTTATCTAGCTTAAAAATAGAACTAACTTAAAAAACAATCCACAATACTGAATCAGGAAAGCGATCGAAACTTTGGGAATATTATTACCTGTATATTGATTACTACTCTTTTATCTAGCTGAAAAATCGAACTAACTTTAAAAACAATCCACAATACTGAATCAGGAAAGCGCTCGAAACTTTGGGTATATTATTACCTGTATATTTATTACTACTATTTTATCTATCTGAAAAATCAAACTAACTTTAAAAACAATCCACAATACTGAATCAGAAAAGCGCTCGAAACTTTGGGTGTATTATTGCCTGTATATTGATTACTACTATTTTATCTAGCTGAAAAATCGAACTACTTTAAAAACAATCCACAATACTGCATCAGGAAAGCGATCGAAACTTTGGGTATATTATTACCTGTCTATTGATCACTACCATTACATCTAGCTGGAAAATCGAAGTACTTTAAAAACAATCCACAATACTGAATCAGGAAAGTGATCGAAACTTTGGGTAAATTATTACCTGTATATTGATTGCTATCATTTTATCTAGCTAAAAATTCGAACTACTTTAAAAACAATCCACAATACTGAATCAGGAAAGCGATCGAAACTTTGGGTATATTATTACCTGTCTATTGATTACTACCATTTTATCTAGCTGAAATATCGAACTACTTTAAAAACATTCCACAATACTGAATCGGGAAAGCGATCGAAACTTTGGATAAATTATTACCTGTATATTGATTGCTATTATTTTATCTAGCTAAAAAATTGAACTACTTTAAAAACAATCCACAATACTGAATCAGGAAAGCGATGGAAACTTTGAGTATATTATTACCTGTATATTGATTACTACTATTTTATCTAGCTTAAAATTAGAACTAACTTTAAAAACAATCCACAATACTGAATCAGGAAAGCGATCGAAACTTTGGGTATATTATTACCTGTCTATTGATCACTACCATTTTATCTAGCTGAAAAATTGAACTACTTTAAAAACAATCCACAATACTGAATCGGAAAAGCGATCGAAACTTTGGGTATATTATTACCTGTCTATTAATTACTACCATTTTATCTAGCTGAAAAATCGAACTACTTTAAAAACAATCCACAATACTGAATCAGGAAAGTGATCGAAACTTTGGGTATATTATTACCTGTCTATTGATTACTACCATTTTATCTAGCTGAAATATCGAACTACTTTAAAAACAATCCACAATACTGAATCGGGAAAGCGATCGAAACTTTGGATAAATTATTACCTGTATATTGATTGCTATCATTTTATCTAGCTTAAAAATAGAACTAACTTTAAAAACAATCCACAATACTGAATCAGGAAAGCGATCGAAACTTTGGGTATATTATTACCTGTATATTGATTACTACTCTTTTATCTAGCTGAAAAATCGAACTAACTTTAAAAACAATCCACTATACTGAATCAGGAAAGCGCTCGAAACTTTGGGTATATTATTACCTGTATATTGATTACTACTATTTTATCTAGCTGAAAAATCGAACTAACTTTAAAAACAATCCACAATACTGAATCAGGAAAACGCTCGAAACTTTGGGTATATTATTACCTGTATATTGATTACTACTATTTTATCTAGCTGAAAAATCGAACTAACTTTAAAAACAATCCACAATACTGAATCAGGAAAGCGATTGAAACTTTGGATAAATTATTACCTGTATATTGATTGCTATCATTTTATCTAGCTAAAAAATCGAACTACTTTAAAAAGAATCCACCATATTGAATCAGGAAAGCGATGGAAACTTTGGGTATATTATTACCTGTATATTGATTACTACTATTTTATCTAGCTTAAAAATAGAACTAACTTTAAAAACAATCCACAATACTGAATCAGGAAAGCGATCGAAACTTTGGGTATATTATTACCTGTATATTGATTACTACTCTTTTATCTAGCTGAAAAATCGAACTAACTTTAAAAACAATCCACAATACTGAATCAGGAAAGCGCTCGAAACTTTGGGTATATTATTACCTGTATATTTATTACTACTATTTTATCTAGCTGAAAAATCGAATTACCTTAAAAACAATCCACAATACTGAGGCAGGAAAGCGATCAATAAGGAAAACGATCGAAATTTTTTTATATTATTCTTACTTTTTTGCATTCTTCAGTACATCTTAATTGTTTGAGTGATCAAGAGCTGTTTTAATCTATTCATAAAATTTGTTTATACATGGGGAAATAATTTAAAAATTATTTTTTGTTTAATTCGTATTGATCGAAACAATTTGTACCGAAATGATCAATATAGAATCGTCTGAATCGTAACGACTGTCCAATTTTTCTCTTTTTCTTACCATAATGATTGTCTGATTTGGGTTTTCTAATTTTACTTTGATTAACCGGTTTAGGTTTTATATTTGTGCCTAAAAGATTCTCCAATTAAGAAACTTCTTATTAATTCGATTTACTTCAAAACGCGAACATAATAACAGATATAATCTTTATTAATGATACTTAAAAATGAAAAGAAGTGTTTTGAATAAATTATATAAACTATAATTAAAAGACAATCAAAAAATTTTTGATTCCCTTTTTTGATTCGGATTTGTTTCCAAAAATCGTCTTTTTTAACTTCGTTGTTTTGTACACCAGGCTTCCTCAATTAAGATTCTTCAGATTTTAATAGCATTTTTTTTCTCTCGCTTAAATATTAATTTGCGACTAATTTTACAAGGATTCTTAAAATGTATAATAAGAGTGGTCCTTACAAAACACCTTGTATATTTTTAATTTTCAATAACCAAATATGTAACCATAAAGAGTCAGAAAACATTATTTTCGCATTAAGTAAAAGATTACCCACTACTGTTGAACTTTTCAAATTTAAGAGCTCTTAAACACTTGGAGCTAAGCTCTTCAACTGTTAAAATAACACTGGGGAGTTATTTTATTTTTTTTAATTTTCTGTTGCATAAGAATTTTTAACAGCTCTTAGATACTTTCCAATCGCTAATCTCAAATCTGCAAGAGGTTTCTCTTTCCAAGCTACAGTTTTTTTAAACTTCGTTTTTTTTTTTTTCTGTCGAAATGTACAAGTTTAAAATAGTTCTATATCACAAGGAGTCGCATAAATGTTATGCAATAAACTTCTAGAGAAGAGTTAGGGGACGTTATCAGGGTGAAATTTGTATAGAAACCCATGTCCGGAAATGTCGTCATATGCCACTAGGAGCACTTCTCTATTATGAACAGTTTCTTCTTGTTCTTTTGATCAGGTCATAAAAGAGAAGCGCCCCCAACCGCTTACGATGAAATTTCCTGGCATGACTACCATTGTAATGTTCATTCTAATGACCTACCCTAACTCGCCTAGACGTTCATCGCAACATTTATGCGATCCTCTGTTATATATAACGTTTATATACTTGTACATTTCGATAAAAAAAAATGAGCTAAAATGTCAATTTTTTAGAAAAAAGGAGTTCATTCTAATGACCTGCCCTAACTCGCCTAGAAGTTCATCGCAACATTTATGCTATCCTCTGTTATATATAACGTTTATATACTTGTACATTTCGATTAAAAAAAATGAGCTGAAATGTCAATTTTTTTTTAAAAAAAAAGGGAGTTTTAGAAGCAAAACTAATTTCAAATTTAAAATCCCCACAGTTAAATTAAGCAAGATCAAGCATTTGTATAAATGCAAGAAAAAATTACTTCTCCAATGTAAGTTATATCTTTTTCTCATATTTTTTATAAATTATTAAGTTTACTTACAGATACATAACACACTTTTTTGCCGTTTATTTTAGTTATCGAGATAACATGATCAGGTTGCCACAACTAAATAATACATTGTAATGAATACATTACAATGAACGTTCTCGATCAAACTTTTAGACAATAATCGCAGAATAAAACTTTTAAAAAACCAATGAAAAAAATCTTTTTTCAATCCAGTTTTTCCAATTTTTGAATACGGATCTTAATTTTTAACAAATGGCGAATCATGCTTGTTAAATTATGTTTTTTTTATTTCATTTTAAAGTGCTTTGAACATTTGTCATTTGTGTACTAAATATATTTAATTCTAAATTTACAATATCTATAATTTATCTATAATCATAAACATATAATTAATTAATAATTACTTATTAAATAACAATCTTAACTACTTTGAAAAGTTGCGATAGTTTGTATTCAAATGTTTTTGTGCATTTATTTGATATACCAATCTAATATTATTTCTGCCATTTTCAGTTCAGCTATCGAGTTGTAGAAGATTGCAGAACATCAATCCTCCTACATTTTTCAGATAAAAAGAAAAAAATTTCAGACAAAGGACAGTGAAAAAAAATTTAAAAAAAAATTTTTTTTTCTAATCTAGGAGTCTATGAGAAAGCTTCCTTTTCGAATTCTTCTCAAGGTCAAAGCCATCTAAAATATTAGTTCTATGTAACGCGATGTCTTCTACAAATAAACAAATGTGTCCGACGAAATCCTTTGAAGCATAAAAAACTTAAATGAGTGGCATTTCAAATATATTTACTGTTGAGTGTGCAAAATAAGTGTGGAGATCATAAGAGGCGTCTCAGATATTTTTCTCAAAGCTTCCTTTAACTTTCAAATTGTGAAATTTATTTTTAGTTTTTAAATAGATTTATTTGTTAAAGAAGTGATGCTAGATAGTATAATCCAAATTCATGTTTTAACTTTCGTTGCAACACAATCGGCATATCACTGTTTAGATTTCAGATCCAGATAAACTCGATAACTTCCAGGCAATATCTAATAGTTTTTTAAAAAAATCTCTAAATAAAATTTATAGAAAATTAAATTATGCTCCTGATTGAGCTCACTTTCAACACAAATGATCCTAGTTCGAGTCTAGATCCTGGTTGGATGTTCTATATTCTACCTAACACAAACCATAGAACTGATATCAGAGATGGGCATTTGTCATTCAGAATAATGAATAAAGAATGATGAATAATTATTCAAACTCTGAATAATGAATAATGAATAAAGATTTATTCATTAGTCAGAAATATTTTGAATAAAGAATAAATCATTCATTATTCTTTATTCAGTATCCTTTATTCATTAGTCAAGAATAACTGAATAATCTCACTGGTCAACAAAAATGGGTACGGAATACTCTGACTACGATTATGACAACTACAAATAAAACGTTAATCCTTTTCAAGTATATTTATATAATAGTTGAGGAAATTTACTTTTGTCTAGCATAATGCATACTTTTGAGAAATGGTTACATGGCAAAAAAGCGTTTAATTTTTTAAGTTAAAATTTTATTTAAAAATTTAAAATAAGATTATCGTTTGCTTTCAAAAACTATAAGAAATTGTGTTTTATAGATTTTAGAACAAAATTTTAACTAAACTGTTATAAACCTACTTTTTAGCACAACTAAGTATGTTACGCTGGAGTGAGTTAAAATAACATAAAAATAAATATTCATACTTGTCTTAATTTTATAGTAAAATTCTTAAAATAAGACGTTTAAGAGCAAACGATGTTTTGCATCTCGTTATAGACAAAGACATATCGATTGCATTTTTCGCTGTTCATTCAAAATTTTATTCAGAAAAATTAGTCATGACTAATGAGTTTATTCATCAATCATTATTCAAAATTTTTTTTTACATTTGCATAATGAATGATGAATTATGACTAAATTTTCATATGAATAATCATTCAGAATAAATTTATTCTGAATAAATTTAGTCATGAATAAAATTTTCGTGAATGATGCCCATCACTGACTGATATACAGACAGACATCACTGACTGATGAGAAACATTTGCATAGAGGAAGCCAGACAGATTTTGTATTAGCATGCGCACATCAGCTCCGCGCATCCTAACGCAAAAGAATAGGAAATCGTAAACTAAGCCTTTTTCTTACACCTTGCTTTCTCTTCTGCCTATCTAACGCTAACCTTATATTGTAACCCTTACGGGCATGTTATTTGCAAGAAAAATCATACCATAAATCTCAAATAGTTTCAACGTTAAAGTTACGGGTAATCGTAACGTTTTACAAAATACTCCTATTATTTTCAAGATTAGGAGATTATGTTCAAAGATGAGAATTCTCCAGCTTCCTGTGAAAATCTATGAGATTATGTGTTTTTCCTTTTCATGTAATTTTCAATTTAAAAGTGCTCTATAAACAGGACTTTCTCCTAAACTCACACATTTAGTATCGCCTCAGTAAGGTTAAAATTTCAAAGGCCTGGGGGTGAACTATAACCTTTATTTTTTCAAATCCGATTCATAAAAAAGCTATTTATTAACAAATATGAAAAAAATATATATAGAAAAATTATGTATAAAAAGCCGTGGTGGCTCAGGGGATAGAGCGTTCGATTTTCAATAAAGTGAATCGGGTTCGAATGCCGGCGATGGCCTGTAGACACGAATTCCACACTCGGCTCGCACTGACCACAGTGCTGAGGTAAAATATCCTCAGTGGTAGACGGATCATGGGTTTGAGTCTCGTTAACGTTAGGCTAACCGTGGGAGGTTTTCCTCTCCATTTAACGCAAATGCGGGTTAGTTCCATTAAGAAGTCCTCCTCGAAGACAAATTTCTCCCATTACTTGATCCAGGAGCTCCCTTGTCTTCTGGATTGGGTTTGAAATTACAAGGCTACGGAGTTGAACATTAGAAGTCGTAAACAAAAACTGGGTCTGCTGTTCAACGACGGTTATAAAATAAAATAAAATTATATATAAAAACAGAAAAAAAAATTTTTTTTGGTCAGGCATTTCTAAAACTTTCAAACAACATAAAAAAATAAGGCTTTAACTTATTAAGAGGTTATAAAACTTTTTTTGAAAGCACTTTAAGCCTACTTCTATTTAACTATAGAGCAGTAATGGAGCTGCCATTTTGAAGGATCAAGATTCTATCCCGGGGGACGGCCTAAAGCCCTCCAGTTTTACATAGATGGCTATCAGCTTAACAGAAAAGTAAAAGCGGCCGGTGCACAATGCAGACCACATTGCCACTATCATGCTGCTGATTGTAGTCATAACATCCTTGGCCCATAAGTGGGCTTTACTTTTTACTTTTGAAAAGTTTTTCAAATTCCTAGCATTTTTTTTTTTTTTTAAATTAACCTTGAAAATCCAAAGAACTCTAGATTATATAATTGACTTTTTTTCTTTACAGAAATTACTATGTTTTTTATTGCTTAAAAAAAGTCAATAACTGCAAGTGATATCATTTTTTGTTTTCTGTTAAAGAAATCGGTGAAGCGATTGGAATATTAAGTAAAATATAAGTTTGTTATCCTGTTTGACTAGTGCAGGGATAAATAGCACTACAGAATAATATAAGTGCTATCTTTTTTAGCTCACCTAAATCATAGATGTAAAATAAAATTGTGTTTTTATAGGCTTCTGGATAAAGTTTTTAGGTTTTTAAATTATATTATTATTTTCGAGTATTTAATATAAAATAGATTTTTGAAATATGAACTTAATTGTAGTCTTGTTTGAGTCCAAGAGGCAGCATCGAGATTAACTTATTAAGATTACTCCTATACATACTATATACATACTATACATACTCCTATACATACTAAATACATACTATACATACTCCTATACATACTATATACATACTATACATACTCCTATGCATTCTATATACATACTATACATACTCCTATACATACTATATACATACTATACATTCTCCTATACATACTGAAGTTGGTTATTTTAATATTTATTATTGTAAACAATAGACTAAAAAAAATTCTTGCAAACCAAGTGCGTGTAGTGCGTGTAGTTACAATTAGTTAAAACTATTGGTTTGCTATCGCCACCATGGTGTTTTCTAAATCTTCTTAGCAATGTTTGACTTAAAACAGAAACGTTTTGTCATTATAAAGTTCTGTTAACTTTCAATACATTGTGAAAGATGCGGCACACAAGTTTCTTAAATAGTTATATTCATATAAAAAGAATTTTATTAAAACAAAGACTAGGAGGAAATGGCATATAGAAAATATTCAAGTTGCTTTGAAATATTTCAGGAAAATTTCAGCAATTTGCCCCAGCTTTTTGGTGTGATTTCATTTCACTAACTCAGAAATAAGTATAGAATTATGGTTAAGGCTTGTTCTCATGAAATGATTCATGATTTATGGTAATTAAATAGGTGATGAAGGATTACGACGGTTAATTACGACAAGCCTCATCTCGAGTACCATTACAACATCTACTTGAAACTTTTAGAAAACAAAAGTTATTATTCTCTTATGCTCTCGCAGCGCCGTTTGGAGACAGTTTTTACCATGAGGGCTTCCACCATTCTCCCACCTTGAGTTTTGGGATTTCATGACGAAACTCAATTATTTTGTCACTTCAAGTTTATAAAGTTTTCGACATGGTTGTAGATACGAACCATACCGAGTTTTCACACACACCACTCTTGTTTTTCCATCTTTGCCGGGGTAAAGAACCTCTATTTTGCCCAAAAGCCAATTGATTCATTTATTATCGTCCCCTATGAGAACGATTTCTCCTTTTTCAACACGAGAGTCTTTCTTTTTTTGACCAAAATCCTTAAGTTGTACTAAATATTCAATTCGGAACGGTTTTTTTAAGTCCTCTCGAATTTTTTGACGATAGACAAATCGTTTTTTCATCCTTGTGGCATCAATTAGATCAATATCTGGTACTCCTGATTCTTTAAGTTCGTGTAAAAACATAGCTGGTGTTAATGGTATCAGGTGTTCTAGATCTTCTGAGATGTACGTAAGTGGTAGTGAATTTATGATGCTTTCAACATCACAAATGTCTGTGTATTCTACTGTTGACTTCACAGACTTCACAGAGAAGGTTTGCTCTTCCAACCACTCTTCGTAAAATTGATTTTAGCATTCTAATCATTCTTTCAAAAAATCCACCCCACTAGGGTGCAGAGGGAGGATTGAACTTCCAGTGAATCTTTTTTGAAGCAGCAAAATCTTTTAGTTTTCCGAAGTCTACTGATTTCAGAGCTGCAGCAGCTCGAGTAAGATTTGTACTGTTGTCAGAGAAAATCGTTGCTGATCTTCCTCGTCGTGCTATGAACCTTCTAAATGCCAAGAGAAAGTTATCCGCGGAAAGTGAAGTGACTGATTCAACATGAATGGCTCGGAAAACCGCACAGTTGAATAGCACGATCCAACTCTTGCTTCCATCCTTCAAACGGAATGGTCCGCACAAGTTCACTCAAATGACCTCGAAAATCAATGCTTCTCATACACAATCTTCAGGTAGGACTACATAGGACTTCAGTAGGACGAGCGCTGTATCTTTTGCAAATCACACATTTCTTAATCACTCGTTGAGCAGTTTTTCTGCATCTGAGGATCCAATATTGTTCTGTTAGAACTAACATTAAAATTTGAGTTCCGGCATGATTTAGTTCTTTGTGTTTATCAAGACAGTGAGTGACATTATGGTCAGATGGTAGAGCAATAGGATACTTAAATGTTCTCAAATCCTTCCTCATAGCTATTCTTGTTCTGACCCGTATAATGCTTTCATCATCCGTTATAGTTTGTAATGAAGTGTAGCAATAGCTCTGCATGTATTACATAATAACCAATTCAGCGTCTTTCATTTCTTCAAAAATCAGCTGTTTTTCGAAGTTTCGTTCCTCAGTAGCACTCTTGATGTTTCTATAAAATCTGTAAATCCAAGCAGTTACTCTTATCATTTTTCGATATGATGTAAAAGTATCATATAACGCAATTTGTCCTTTGAATAGATTTCTTGAAGTCACTACTGTTTTTCTTCTTTCGGCGTTGATATTGTCCAAATCTGAATCAATACCTTCTGGCCAAAGCTGTGGTGAATCTTTCAACCAAATTGGGCCCTCCCACCATTTAAATTGCTTAAGATGCTCAGCAGAGCATTCTCGTGAGGGAAGATCAGCAGGATTAAGAGATCTGGGAGCATGATTCCATTCTTCTGGAAAACTGAGAGAGGCCCTCCCACCATTTAAATTGCTTAAGATGCTCAGCAGAGCATCCTCGTGAGGGAAGATCAGCAGGATTAAGAGATCTGGGAGCATGATTCCATTCTTCTGGAAAACTGAGAGATCTGATTTTTTGGACTCTGTTGTAAACAAACGGGGCCCAATTTTCATTCCTTTTTATCCAGAAAAGAGCATTTACTGAATTTGACCAGAAAAACGTTTAAAAATTGGAAGTCTTAAGTCTGATTTAACTCCATGTGCTGGTCTAGCTCCAATTGTACAGGATAAAAGTTCAAGTCTGAGTATTGTGACGGGTTTTAGAGGAACTGCTCGAGATCTTGAATGAAGTCGAGTTTTCATTTTGGCTTCTCAAAAATATGCATGTATAAGCTACCTTACTCGCGTCACAAGAAATATGTTAACTTAAGTTTTTCAGAGCTTTCAGGATTATCCAAGAGACATCTCGGATCGGAATTGTTATCTTTCAATTGACTTAGCTGTTTTTGCCCTTTTTAGAACATTTCTCTTCTGGTAGTTCTGCATCACAAGTGCATTTTAGCTTTCAGCACTCCTGAAGCATGATCTTCGGTCTTAATGTTACTGGGCGCGTGTAACCAATGGGGACGAGTACTTTGTGAACTTCAGAAAGAATTTTTCTTTTGGTTAAAATCTCAGTCGTCTGCGATGTTTCCTTCAAGTCCAAAGTCAATTAATCACTATTTAATTTCCAAATCAGTCCTAAAGCTGGTACTTTTCTTCCTTCTTTGGGGATGACTACTTCTTGCGAATTTGGTATCATATGCTCCCACCCTCTTAGATCGAATTGAGCTCTCTTCAATATATACTGTGATTCAGAAATAAACTTGTGCAAATGTTCTATATCTTCAACACTGGTTAAGTAATTATCTACATAAAATGATTCTTCTGATTTAACTGCCGTTTCCAGCATTGATTCTGGTGCTTTCTTCAACTGGTACCGTAGAGTGGCTCCCAACAAATACGGACTACAAGTAAAGCCAAACACCACTCTTCTATGTTGGTAAATTTTGATCTTCGAAATGTCTCCCTTTTCACACCATAGAAATCTTAGGAAAGGTCTATCAGCTTCACTCGGTTGAATTTGTAAGAAAGCTTCCCGAATATCTGCAATGACTCCAATCATCACAACTCGGTGTGGCAAAAAATGGTCGTTGATAACTGCATCATCTGGGCCAACTTCTTCGATAATTCCTTCTCGCAGCCAGTCTTTAAATACTGCTTCATAATCTTCTAATAATTCTGATTTCTTTAAGGATTCAACGCAGTTCTCCAATCTTCTTCCAACAACACTTCTATAATTAGGCAAAGTTAGGTGATTTAAAATCCACGGAAGGCTTACTTCATATCTTCCATCTTCAATTACTTGTATGTTGCGATTAAAATGGTCTTGCGTAGCTCTTGTAACTTCTTTTGATTTTTTTTTTTTTTTCACCTGGATCTAATATTCCTAACGCATCTAGTTTCCAGAGATCCGAAATTTTAGCTTCAGCCACATGAAGGGAGAAAACTGTGTTTGTACTATTATTGTTTTCAGAATCACGAGTTTTACCCATAAGTGTCCAACCTAATCGTGTTTCGAATGCAACTAAATTTTCTGAAACCGATTTAATAATACCTGTGAAAAGATTACCGCAAACGTCGGCTCCGATAAGTAAATCAATTTCTTCAGTTTCTGAATTCAACCCTACCATGCTTTTATAGTCGCAAAATTTAATTCCAATCTTATTCACTTCTTTTAACCACGAGCCGTCTCTTATTTTAGGAATTTCTGTACAAATTTTTTCCTGATCATAAACTTCAAAATTACAAAAATAATCCCGATTTAAATTGCTCAAAAAATTTTGTATACATTATGTTGATTTGCTCTTTGTAGTCCGCCGAAAAGACTATGATTTAAGTTTTCTTGCTTTATTGGTTTGTAACCTTTTTTATTGTTTCTTTTAAAAGATACGACTTTTGGGACCCCGTGTCAATCAATCCCCGTATAACTATTTCTTTTTGACCGTTTATTAAGCGAATTGTTAACGTTTGCATTAATATTTCCGGATTGCAAGTTTCATTCGATAAAACCGTACTTTCCACTTTACTATCTGCTTTCTTTTCCGGACACATTAATGTATAATGACGTCTAAAACAAATACCACATTTTACAAAACTCCTGTATTGTAAACTTTAGCCGTATGGCCAAATCGAAAATATATGAAGCAACAACCGCTTCTCTTTAAAACATCCCGTTTCTCATTTATTTATTTCATTTTAAATTCATTACAATCCCATAAATTACGTCAATCGTTACCGCAAGAGATTCATTTATGGATGTTTTCTACACTAGGGAGCGCTGCAAGCTTTATACCGCCTATACTTCCGGGTTACTGTTTCCGGTGTATTTTAACGCCATTTGGCTCGCAGCGTAATCAAGACTGTAAGCATGCGGTGTGGGAGGCAATGAAAACGTGAAATCTATATCAGAAAAATAATTATTATGAAACAATTATTACCTTGTGCGTGTTACGGATATACAATCTTCAAAACTAATAAAGGTGTCACTATATAATAAGAAAAAAATGAAAAACAATACGCTTATATCATTTTATTAATGTTAAAATTATAAAGGGTGTATAATTTTTACATTAATTGTGAAATAGTAGTGTTAAGTAGTAGTAACATGTGATTTTATCAATAATAAATATGTAAACCTAACATTTGAAAAACAAATCGTTATAAAACACTTCTTACCTTTGTGAATAATATATGCTAACTTTCAAATTTTGCTCCTCGAACAATATGCTAACATTAACGTAAGATGGTGCACAGCTTAAAACAAGAACAAACAGTAATGAAAAAGTGGAAAGAGGCCAAATCAGGACTGCCAAAAAAAGCGAGTTGTTCAAAATTTAGCAACCATGTCACCTTTTTTATCAATATATCTATAAATAACTAAAACAAATTTTCACTTCAAACTCATTAGAATTACTTAATAACATTAATATCTTATGAAATACGGCAGATTTGAGCTCAGAAATTATCTAATTTATTTCTTTTATTGAAAACAAAATTATTCCGTTTGAAAATATCGCCTCGCAGAATAAGCTGTAGTAAGCAGTTGCTAACTTTCTAACCGGAACTGGAACAGGTATGGAGCTCGAGATTGTTATTGTTTACATTTATATTGAAAACACCATCAATTTTTTTTCACTCGATTCATTCAATTAATCTGACGCCGGTGATATGCGGTTTTTACATTGTTTATTCGAATTCTCGGCTCCACTGCCACGCTTTGAGGAGAGAAAGGAAGAACATTCTGAAACTCGTGTTATAGACGAACTCAAGGCCGTGGCTTTTTCTCGGCTAATCACTTTCATTTTTAAAATATCTAGGATCTCTGATACTTTCCACTCGTCATCATTACTATATTTTTTAGTTATTTCTAACACCATATCTGAGGGAAGTAATTTAATAAGTATAGGACAGAGTAAAGCCCCATAATTTTCTTGTTTAATTCCCAAAGACTCTTAATTTCTTATTTCGGTTTGACAAGAATCAAAAAGTTTTCTTAATGAAAAAATATCTGTTGATTTTTCTACTGGGGTTAAACTCGAAAATTTATTCAAATGAGAATGAATTATCAACGTTTTCTTGCCGAAGCGTTCTCTTATTGTTTCAGTTGCTGATACATAATTATTATTTGTTAAACTGAATCCTTTAATCGCATCTGAAGCAGATAACACTAAATATGTTTTCAAGTAATTAAACTTTTCAACGTTCGACAAATCAGATCTATGGCAGATTCGAACTGATCGTAAAATCTTAGCCAATCTGAAGGATCGCCAGAAAATTTCTCTATAGTTAAAAGAGGCAATTTCACAAAAGGAGTTTCATTAAGTCTTATATTAGTATTTATCTTCGGTTCTGAAAAGTTCGAATTTAACTCAGAAGACACTACCGAAGTCGAAATTCTTTCTATTTTTCTTTTTAATATTTTACTTCGTACAATATTTGTCAAATATTCATCATACTATATAATTTCTGAATCGATTTCTTTTACATCCATAATACCCGTCTGAATTTCGAGAACAATTTCTTTCAATTGTTCTTGTTTTAACATTAATTCAGACATTAACTCATCCAATTCATCGATTGTCGCCTTATCATCTTGATATAAGTTTCCGATTTTGATTAATAACTTAGTTGTTAATGACCTTATCGTAGTACATTTTAATTTGGATTTCTCCATCTTAATTTCAATAAACGAACTACTTATACACTTAAGTTATTATTCAATGAAACTAAATTTCTAATCGAAAAGGCGATCCCAGTCCAAGCGCCAAAAAATGTCCGATCTAATTAATTCTTCTTTTTCAGTATAAGATAGAGCTAATGGAAAGTTTCCACTTACCATTAATTTTATTAAAACAACGACTTAGGAGGAAATGGCTTTTTAAATGCTAATTCATTAGAAAATATTCAAGGTTGCTTTGAAATATTTCAGGAAAATTTCAGCAATTTGCCCCAGCTTTTAGGGGTGATTTCATTTCACTAACACAGAAATAATTATAGAATTATAGTTAAGGCTTGTTCTCAAAAATTGATTAAATGATGGATTCATTGTTAGTAAAAACTAACATTAATATACATAAAAAGTTAGAAACTGACTTTACCACATTTGCCAATCATTTTTGTTCTCCTTGCAGGAAAAGTCCTATTAGTATATTAAATATTTATTATGAAAGTTCTACTTGACGTTTGTTCAATCTAATTAATTCTTGTTTTTCAATATAAGACAGAGGTTATGGAAAGTTTCCACTTACCTTATATTATAGACTGCCTTTTTTAAATGTGAATAAACATTTATCGTTTCTAAACTACAAGGTGATAAAGATGGTGAATATACACAAAAATGAAATGATTCATGATACATGGTTATTAAAAAGGTGATGTAGGATTATGACAGTCAATTGCGGCAAGCTGCATCTCGATTTCCATTACATCTACTTGAAAGTTTTAGAAAACAAGTTACTACTTTCCTTTGCTCTCGCAGAGCCACCTAGAGATAGTTTTTACCATGAGAGCTTGCGACATCATATTTAGGAGTGTTATAACCTTAATAATGTTATTTTTCCTTAATAATATTCCTTTACATATAATTTTATTAGCATATTATATATGTTGATACATGCATATGATTATGTGTAATTAATTTATATTTAATTTTATGTATATCTAGTAACTAAAAATTTTTATTTGGCACATGTCCTGCTTGGAGCCAGGAGGTAAAGTAAACACTTCTCATTTAAGAGACTCAAATTCGCATCCTGGCAATAGCTCTACTGCTCCCTAACAGCATCAACTATAGTACATACACAAATATCCCTAGTAATAGAGGAATATTTGCGTTATGGGTTAAAGTACCCTCATTGCCTGATTAGCTACAAGAGATTTTCATGATATCCCTTTCTATATAAAGCAGATTAGTTTAATTAAAAAAAATCTTCCATAAATGAAGGGTTTTTCCCCAAAACTTAATGAGTTGAACATTAAAAAAAGCTAAGCAACCACCTACTTTTTTCCTTCTAGTAAACTTGAACATTATTTAAAATTCGTATTTATAAGTTAAAAGAAAGAACTGAAATCACAATAGTATGAAGAAAGCAGAAAAAATTTAACAAAATAACATTTTATTCACAAATTGTCAAAAATTTAAATTCTGTGTCATTTAGTAAAAGAAACATTATTATCTAATAAACATGTGTAAAAAAATAACATGAACATATGAAACTCTAAACATTATAAAAAGTAAATTTTCATAATAAATGTATACATATTTTGTTTCTTTTACAAATAAATCTTTAAAGTAAGCAGTTCATTGCCTTTTTTCCCAACATGCATGATAATATATAATGATAAATGTAATAATATTTGATGGTACAGTACAACATTTTAAAAAAAACATTTCACAGATATATTTAAACTCCAAAAATAAAATCAAACAATGATTCAAAAGGATAGAAGGAGGAGATATGAACATTTTAAGAGTCTTCATTGACTACATAAACCTCTTATAGTACTAGTATTTTAGTTAATCGAACCTCTTCACAAACAATATCAGTGTTCTGAAACAGTGCTAAATTATATTTTTTTAATAAAAGACAAACCTTATTTTAACTTATATAACTCATTTTAACTTTATTTCTTTCAATTCATGTTTATTTTCTTTATATAAAACAAAAATTAATTTTTGTAGACAAGGGTTTGACTTTGTTAAAATGTTACATTCTTTCACATTCTTCAACTCACATCTTTATTTGTTCATTTGAAAAATTAGAAAGTGAGAAATAAAAATATAAATACACAAAAGTTTTAAGTTTTATTCATATTTATGTTTTTTTATATTCAAATAAACATCAAAAATTACATTTTTGCTAAATCTTTCAATAATATTCAAACATAATATAAGCATGCTTTTAATCAGAATTATAGCATTTTCAAGCAGAATTTTCAATTACGCTTAGAAATAACAAAGTCCACTAAATTAGTAGTTTACCGAAATATGAAAGAAATTATTTTCAAGAAGTAATTGAAAACTAACTTTGATTTTCAAAAAAAATAAGAAAGTGCTATTATTAATAACACATGCATTGTAAATAGACTTACAATAATACAAAATAACATTTTTTTATTATTTATGTTGTTTTTAATGGCTTCCTTATTCACATCTTCCTGCGACATGAGCTGTAAATCACAGCAGAAAATGAGATTTTTATTTCAAAATGTGAATGTGTAGCTTATAAGAAAGTAAACTTATTGTGATAAAATATTTTTTTTTAAATCAATCATTAAAACATACGTTTTTTAGTTATTTTTTATATAGTACCTAAAAACATAAGATAAATTTTCCTTTTTAGGATTTTTTGCATATTGTAGGATAGTTTTTCAGTGCACTTTTTCACATTTTAGTCATAAAACAAAATCCACTCGATTCAAATAATAATATATCTATATGCCATAAAACAGCCCAAAAGTTTACTTCAATCAAATTTCTTACCTTTATTAATTTTTTTTCATTGTAAATAAAAATCCATATCAAGGTGGATTGGTACAATTATATTTTTATATAGACAGTAAAGGCATACAAACATTAAAAAAAAAAATTATTATTATTTATAAGTGATAAAATTTTACCAAATGTTGTTCAATATATTATGCTGGGTTTCAGATTGATAAAAATATTTAGAACCCTTACAAAAAAAAAATACAAAAAAACATTTTAAATTATGCACATTAAGTAACAATTTAAAAATTAAGGCTAAAAACTTTATTATTAAAAAAAAAACAAAAAGAATTTCAAATTCTGACTATGATTACTTAATTAAATCTTAATCATTTAATAAAATCTGTAATCTTTCTAAGCAAACACTTAAGAAAAATCTGAATATATACAAATAATTTATGTCGAAAATAGATAAGATTAATTAAAAACAGTTGTCAAATCATAAATGTTAATAGATACTGAATAAAGAAATGTCGTTAGACTTCATCATTTCCTATATAGAGCATTTATAATCATAACTAATTACTCTAACGTTAGCATGATTTATGCTGTTGATTTAGCCAGCTGTTATGATTTGTGATCTACTACTATATATCAAATTAATAAACATTTTATTATTAAATTTATAATGCCATAATCTCCTGTGTTTACTCTATAAGTTACTGTTCACAGATTACCTGTTAAAAATACATGAAAATCTTCACTGTGGGTAATCTCTTGCCACAGATAATCAGCACGAAATCATTCTCAGGGCATTAGACATCACACATTTCCTATCGAATTTTGTGAGCCATAACAAGAGACCATTAACATTTGATGAAAAAAATTTGCACACGCCAATGAGAACCTTATTGATTAAATGAATGAATTAACCCACAAAAAACTCACCAATCAGGTTCTTGTTCACATCTCTAAACTTGCATACATGACTTTTTCACATCCAGTGTGCATGACCTTTAAGCATGATCGTGTGTCTGCTTGCCTGTTTCCTTGCCAATTCCTATTGGCTAATATAAGATTTTAGATTCACTCACATGTGGTGCAGACCCTGTCGGTGCTAAGGGCTTTGAGAATTTATTGCTATTTTTCTTGTGGTAAACAAAACCCCATCTAGTCCACCAATTAAACAGTGGTGCAAGGTATTTGTAAGAAATTTTTTCCCTCCACTCCTGGGGGCCCGACCTGCAGGTTATACAGCCCCACTGACAATACACAGGATATTACGAAAGTTGTCAATAATTAACTAAAGTATTGCATTATGAACAAAAATATAGCAAATATTTTACAAAAATAAATGAAAAACTGAAAAAAAGAATTATAACAAAAAATTTATTTGATTGCACCACATCAAGTAACTTAAAATATATATTCATACATACTTAAATACTGCATATAATATAAAAAAAATTATATATACAATACGTATTTCCAGGATTGAAGACACTATGTAAATGAAATACCAGATAATAGTAATTTAAATAATGCAGAAAATTTAAGCAAATATCAGTTGAAACATTAGTACAAGAAGGATTATTATAAAACTTAAGGCCTTTTTACATTATTATTATTTTATATCACATACGAAACATAATTATACATTTTATATCACATAAAAATGAAATTTATAAAATTTACCATAGTTAAAATACCATTATTAAAAAACTTTGAGAATTATACTATTATCAATAGCATAGAAAGCAATCATTATGATACATATTATATTTTTGTATGGCACTAAAAATATCTTTACTCAACTCAAAAATAAACCCATATGAATTACATGCAAGAAGACAAAAATTATAAAAATTACAATATATTCATAAAAGAAAATTAGTTACAACATATGTATGATCCTGTACAAATATGTATATAGTACATGAAGTTGGTATTATTTATAAAAATTAATTGCATGTTTATAACCTTTTTTCCAGGTTCTTGCAAGTCTAATGTGTATCAAATAAATTATTAGGTTCAAAAACTATCCCTTTTTTTTTTTTCTTTACTTTATACCACATCAGTTTTACTTTTTCCATTATAAAAGTGAAACAAATATAAAGTTAAATTTGTTTTAAAAAAATTATTTTGTTAGAATTGCCAACTAAAAAATAAGGCAGGTGCTATTAGTTCCTCCAACAACAAAAAATTAATCGAAAGCAATAAAAATTAATAAAAATTCAATATAGTTTGTGGCAATAAAATAACTTGAGTCTCATGTCTTTTCAACTGCATATAACCATATTTATCTCGCAGAAGATTTTTTTTTTTCTAAACTATCTGAAAATTAAACAGGCTATATTTCATACAAAGCAATTCATATGCACAGTGAAACCTTGATAATCTTAGCACCAGTAATTAAGAACTCTATAATAACTGTCATGACTTTTCTAGTCAAATTTCCTTCAATTATTACTGCTGTTCAATTTTAATCATTATTTTTCTTAATTTAGTGGGAACAGCAAGAATGGCAAAAAACTTAATGGCAAAAAAGTCATAAGACACATTAAAAATATATTGAAACTAAGATGAAAAAATAATACAATTTCATAGGTATTTCTAAACATATTAAAAGATCGAAGTCAGATTTAAACATCTTAACATTATGATTTTGGGTAAAATAGTTTGGAATTTTAAAAGCTAAACACAACTTTTTAGTTAAATAACATGGAGGCTTACAGGAGTTTACAACAGTAAAGTTATTAGATTAAAGATTAGTAAAAGTGGCAATTAATGCTCAGAAGATCAAATTTGATAGATACGGTAATTATCTATGAAATACAACATTTACATTAATTTACTAATCAATTAAAGAAATCTATTTTTGAAGTTTTCTTAGTTCCAATACTTTAATCAAGGTTTTACTATATTTATAAACTGCACCCTTCAGCAGAATATATTTTTAAAAAACAAATTTAGAAACAATTTTAAAAATGCTTAGCAGAGAGAATATTTTAATATCTAAACATTTCAGCTTAAATTAAATTTAAAATAAGATTATAATTCACTATAAAATAATTTGATTCTTATAGCTTTGTGTCAAATCCTTGTGAGGGAGAACAATTGAGTTTAAAACAATAACTTCTGATGGCACATGTACATTACAACCTGTAAATAAAAAATATTATTTATATTTAGTAACACTGAGAAAAAAATTCAAACAAATATTTAAATTACAAACATTAAATCTAATGAAAAGGATTGGAATCACTGTAAAGTTTAACGGCCTAAGAGCCAGAAGCTAAAATACTGTGCTTAAAATATATTACATACACAAGGTATCTAATAGTGTTACAAGCTATTTTTAAATCAAAAAGAATAGCAAGGAAGAAATATAAAAATATTGGATTGAATGTAGTTTACTAGTGTGCCTATACTAGGCGAAAGTCATATTGTGCATTCAAGTTAATTAATTTTGAATGGTTACGGAAACTATGTCAGACACAAAAAGGAGAACAAATTTAATACGAAGGATTAAACTAGCTTTGGGTGATAGAACTGTATTTATCTAAAAAATAATAAATGGGGAAACTCCACAGTTACAAAAGATTCTACTTTATAATCTAAAGAAATTTTTTCTTCGAATTGAAACAAAAATTTTCAAAATTAGAAGAAAATATAATTACCTAGAACAGTAATTGATGGATTTAAACGACCAGTCTCATTGAAAAGAGGAACATTTTCCATTTTGGTGAATGGCTTATCAGGATTTGGATCACAAGGTGTTCCTTCAACACGTGCCCATCTTCCAACAGAACTGTTCCAACCAATTATGCTATGCAACACAAGTGCATGTTCCTAACAAATTAATTAATGATAATTTATTTGAAATTATATAAAAGTTTTTGAAACTAAGAGAAAATTATTGAATAACATTAAAAGGTTTTTGCGTAAATAGTAAGTGCAAAATAAAAAATAAACCCCCTTAATAATCCTTTAACTATTGATCAGATTTTCACAGCTTAACATGCAATCTAAATTCTCTTTAATGGGTTGACCTTAAGACCTTAATAATGCTAATTAATTAGTGTAGATGTTAAAAAAAAAATCAAACAAAATATTTTTCCTGATTAAACATATCATATTTTTGACAGAGTTAAGTTCTTGACCATTAAAATATGAGGAATAGCTAAATTCTAGAAAATATAGTCCCAATAGTTTAGCCAAAAGAGCAGTCAAAGTTTAACCCATTAAAGATAATTTTACTTATTATAGATTTTACATCTAGTATTGATAAGCAGAGTTGCCAACTTTCTATGCATTTTTGGAAAAATTTCTTCTAGTAGTAGCAGGACACAATTTCATCAACTAACAAATTGCTTGCTAAAAAAATGAAATGCTAGTTACAAAAAATTCTGTAACAGATATTGCCATCATCCTTTTCCACATGATTTTTAAAATTTTGATATGTTAAATACCATGTAATTACAACATACAAATTTTGAATTAGAGTTAGCACTTTTTTACTCCCTAAATTCACAACAATTCCATTGTATAGCCAAGTCGTTTTCCAATTGTTTTTCCAGCAATCATACATTGCCTTCTTAGTCATTATAACATGGTTTACTTACAGTATTATTATGACACGTGAATTTCAAATTAGAGTAATCCTTTTTTTACTTGATTAGTTTGAGAAAATTAATCACAGCTCCAAACCATTTTTTTATCATTTTTTTCAAAAGTTATTTATTTATTTTTTTTTTTATTTTTTTTTTTTTTTTTGGCCCTCTCCGTATAATTTTTTTTTTTAATTCAAAGTTTTAAACACGCTGTTATTGTAATAAACAAAGTTCAAAGTTGAGTAAACATTTTTTGGACATACTTTATTCTTGACTATTTCATCGCTAATCCACATCATTCCCTGGCTGTTTTTTCTAATAATGTTTTGTTCTTACGGCCTTTTTGACACGGTTTTCTAGCTTCTGATATTTTAGATTCAATGTTATTACAACAGTGATATGCAAATTTAAAATTTGAATAATCATATTTTGATGAGCTCAATTTGTGATTATTGCTTTGCAAATCCAAGTAATTTTTTAAGTGTTTTTTTTTCCAGTTATTTATTGCTTTTTCAGACAATTTCCCACAGTTTTTTGATATGATGCTATTACAACACCTGAAGAGTAATCACTTTTGAGTAACCACTTTTTGATTAATCACTCTCGAGTAACCACCTTTCCAGTAATCGCCTTTTGATACCCTTGATTCATGACTGCTCAATCGTTAACCCATGTCTCATTTTACAACAGTTTTTTCTGCTGCTATTTTTTGTTTTCATTGTCTTTTTCCCATAGTTTTTCAATTAAAAAGGTTTTAATATGATTTCATTACAAGACTCGAATTTCAAATTAGAGCTATTTGACTAGCCTAATTTGTTACAATATTTTTGTATATCTATTCGGGTTTTTTATTTATTTTTTTTTGGTTTTTTTTTGCCAGTTACTGCAGTTGGTTATCTTTTTCTAAGACATTTATACATCATTTTTAAAATATCGATATTTTAAATACGATATTATTGCTACTGACACATTTGAAATTGCATATTTAGTAGATAATTTTTATAATTATCTCACTTTGAGCCACATTCATGTAATATCACATTGATTTTTTTATACCTTTTTTGGCAGTTACTATTGTTTTCACATGGTTTTTTAAAACCCTGATATTAATCCAATACTATCAATCTAATATTATCACAACACGCAAATTTTTCAAAATGTGCGAATTTTAAAACAGCTTTGTAAAATGAGCGAATTCATAGCAAAAATAATTTTTTATTGAAAAACAATTAAGGGCCTTGAACATTACTGATTCCTAAAAAACTTTACCCCTTTAAGTTAAGAAAATTGCCTTTTCTTGAGGATAAAGTGCTCTATACAGATTTTTGCACTATGACTTTTTTATGAATCAGACTAAAATCTTGGATGGTAATCTATGTTTGACAGTATTACAGTATTAAATTAAACGATGACATAATTAAAACATAATGTAAACTTAATTTAGAGGAAATGAAAGATTAAGATTAATTAGATTGAACGAGTCCTTAACAATAAGTAAACTTAAAGATTTTAAAAGTGCACATTTTGAAAGAACAATGCTTTCAGAACTATATTACATTATACTTTAGTAATGTTTTGATCAACTTATATTATAAAAGTTATTTTAGCCAAAACTGTATCAATAACTAAACAAAAATTTATAATTTTTTAGTATTTTGTCAAATATGTCAAATGTAGAGTACAATTTTGACCTTATGAAACATATATAGATATCTAATAGCATGAAATTAAATTAAAACTTTCATACAAATATACATACTTAAATATTTAATATTAATCATTCAGTAATTGCTCCATTGCAACATTATGTTAAATTTTCTACATCACAAAATTTATTGCAAAACCACTTCAAAAAATGACGGAAAGAACCCTGAATTTGCTACAAGTATATATTAGTAGTAGCAAACTTTGCTACTAATTTTATAAAATTAAATCATGCTCTGAGTGGTAGCAAGCTTACATTTTAATGTATAATTTATTGCTTTGTAAATTTGATTTAAAATTATTTTTCACACCACTAGATGAAAATGATTAAAAACTTTAAATGGAATGCCACTTGGGTCCAGCTCTCTTGTGGTGAAGCTTTTAATATTGACAAAATTTTGAAAGTTTCAGTTTTTAATTGTCTATCACTCAATAAAATATTTTGCATTAAGTGCAGTAGTTGTTGCCCTGGATAAGGATTTATATCCGAAACTTATAAGGGAAATCAAGACAATTTTGCACAAAATTATAAAACTCATTTATCTATGTAAATTTCCAGACAAAAAAAAATATTTCTTATTATTAACTTTTCATTTATTTTAATTACATATTTAATCAGGATGAAATTCTGTACAACCAAACTATTAATTCCCTTTAACCATGCAACTTTAAATAACAAAACCTAAACCTCAACAAAATATTAATCTAGTAAATAAGTCTTCAAAAGTTAAAATTTAAAAATACATTTTATTTAAAGTTTCATTGATTAGAAAATCATTGTGAAATCATTTTGAATCATTATAAGATCATTGTCATAAGAAAAAAGTCATCACAAATAAAACAAATATTAAAGAACAGCATAAAACTATAAATACCATAAGAATTTACTTACAAAAATTATTGCATCTCCTAAGACTATGGACTCTTTTATACGAACTCCTGCTTTAACAACTACATTCTTTCCAATACTGACATTGGGACCCAACTAAAAAAAAGTTAAAATTATCACTTTGAAAAAGGAAAAATTTATTATATGTAGCAGAAGTAAAACACCATATATGAAATTATAAAATTTCATATTCTAAATAAATAAAATATGGAGATCATTTTTGTTCATTTTTTGAGTTCTGTTGAACGTTTGCTTAACATTTACTGCAGCTTGCCTAAAAGAAAAACAAATATTACCAACAAAATGCAATTTCAAAAAGAAAATTTAAATTTTACGATTAGTATTAAAAAATTAGCAACAAGACATTAATCATCATTAACATACCAATGTTTTATGAAACAAATAAAGCTTCCCTTGCTAACAAATTTGACTTTATAAAGTTTAAGGCTTAAATTTTAAGTGTTTAAGTAAATTTTTTATCCTGAACAAGTACCTCATCTAGATCAAGCATAACCTATCTAACTGCTCTCTCTGACAATAGCATTCAGAATCAAACTGAAATATTATATCTTCACTATAAAACAAAGATAAAATTAAGTAAGGGGGCAGGGAGAGAAAGAGGGTGGGTGAGAGTCAGTGAATGAATAGTAGAAAGAAATAAATGCATTGTTTTGCTTTTCTTGAATTATACAAAGTTATTAAAAAAATGGTTTATCTTGAGGTTGTTTAGTGTTTGTTCTCCTTTTCAGGGTATTTAGTCAATAAATACGTGCTTATTAAGTAGTTAGAAGCAAAAATGGATTGTTTTAATCCCAGTTAGCTAACATGAATCAAAGAATATAGAAAAGAGAAGAGGTCCAGATCTATGAATATGTAACTAATGCAGGAAACTATTTAGAACAGGATGCTGTACCTGAAAATCAATTTACAGAGAGAGCATACTCAAGTTTAGCAGAAAATCATATGGACTAAGATTCAGCGCAAGAGCATACAAAGCAATGTGACAGTCCTTACCTGTGTGTGACTACATTACCTGAACCAGTTGTTGGTTGGGTATGCTGCCTCCCTCATATTTTATTTTATAACCGTCACTGAACAAACAGCTGACCCAATTTTTGGGTTTACAACTACTAATGTTCAACTACATAGCTTTGTAATTTTGAATCCAATCCAAAAGACAAGGGAACTCCTGGATCAAGTATTGGGAGAAATTTGCCTTCGTGGAGGACTGTTTTGATGGAACTAACCAGCATTTGCGTTACATAAGGAAGACCACAAGAACCACCCACGGTTAGCCTGACGGCAAGGGGACTCTAACCCATGATCCGTCTACCAATGGGGATATTTCACATCAGGTGCGAGTAGTCGGTGCGAGCCAGATACGGAATTTTTATAGACCAGCCATCGCTGGGATACAAACTAGGTTCACCTTATTGGAAGGTGGACGCTCTTTCCACTGAAGCAACACGGCTCTGCCTCCCTCATATTATAAACATGAATGATAGATGAATTCTCAAAGAAATATCTTAATATATAGTCCAGTACTGTCAATGAATAGTACTAAACTGCAGCACAGACAAACCATCAACAGAAAGAGAAAACATTTTTTCTCCTCCCCAATTCTAGAGATGGTTCAAGGAGAGGTGAGTGTAAACCAGTTTAAGAAAATCCTCTGCTGTGGGGTCCCTAAATCTTACTTTTTCCTTTATACATACCTGCCAACTTTTACGCATTTGGCGTAAAATTTTATTTTTATATTTAAAGTGGTAGCAAAATGTATGTTTTCTGTACATTCCTTGCATTTATAAACTTTATTTATAATCTTTTTTCCCACCACTATTTTTAAAAAAATTAAGCATATATATTAATTTATCTGAACAAGTTTTTTAAAAATATAGTGCATGATTCTGCCTAAAATTGTAACTTAAGTTTCAATTTATTATCACTGGAAAAAATCATCCTCGAAAGGTTTAAAAGTTGGCAGGTAAGTTTATATGCAGAGTCTGTAAAAACCCTGAGGGTTTACATTAAGCCTGTGGAAACAAACCTTCTTCATCTATGCATATTTTTTGCGTAAATGTCGCTTGTAATCTTAATGATGAATGCAAATTACACATTTTTAATAGTTCTGACAGTTCCAATTTTTTCTATGGTTTGATTTTGAGTAAATTCTCTAGTAAATTTGTAATATCTATATATATATATATTTCTCTTACACGGTGACAAAAAAAAAGCCTCATTACAACTCCCCGAATGGCAACGCTAGAAAATCGACCAATGATTGCTGCTAAAAATGTCAAATGCCAAATCTAGCTGAGGTGGCTCAACATATAGTGATTTTAAAAACGGAAACTGAAATAACCAGAGAGAGCATTCTCACCAAATTTGATCTCTACCGAAATTCACCCTATCAGGTTGTTCAATTCAGCTGTGACAATCTCATACTATTAAGCTAGGCAGAAGTGAGTAGTCTTTGCTGATAGAAACAAAGTTGTGAATCGTTCATGGTTATTATTTTTTAAAAACGCAATGCTTTGTTTATGCATGTTTTTCCATTGCAATTCACTTATTTCAATTTTTAATAGACTTAATTATAGCCAAAATTTTAACCTTTTTAAAGAGATATCAGTTAAAGAAATTTTATCTTAAGATTTTATACTATAGCACATTTCTAATAGGTTTAACGAATTACATGTCATTTAAAAGATGTAATTTTTTTTAAAAAAAAAAGAGTTGTTATATGGATTTGAATGATTGTTTTGAATTCTTAGAATTTTGTGCATTTGCAATGTACCTAAGTTAGTAGCGAGCGAAGCTAGCTTGGTTTGCGAAGCAAACCATATAAGATTGCATAGCAATTTTCGGGGGTTGGCGAGCGTTAGCGAGCAGGGGGCGCAGCCCACAAGTATATATTTAATGTCATTAATATATTTTTCATAATTGATTGCTCATACTTCATTGCCATACCTCATTGATTTCTCATGTTGCAAAACAAATTAAAATTTTTCACTAAAAAAGGGAAATAAATGCAGTTATTAAAACTTATCTAAAGTAATATATATTTCTGAATCTGTTTTTCAATTATGTTTTTAAAATCTATTTAAATGATTATGTTTTATATTGTTCATTACATTAATATTGCTCTCTTACTTCGTATTAAACATGTTTATTTTGGAATTTCACTAAAATTTGGAGAGACATTTAATCGGTATATTATAAATGGTACCATTTATTCACTTTCAGCAAAAAATGCACCAATTTCATAAAATCTGGGGGCATAAAGTAGATATTTTGATAGTGAGAATAGCTTATTACAAGTAACAGAAATAAAATAAATAACAACAAAATTTTACTTTCTACTAATTGCTTACAAAATTCAATGTGTTTCTGAAACTTTAGCCTTATGTTTATAATTTCAATCATAATTATTTTACTATGGTTTTTCTTAGTTGAAACTTTTTTTTTTTAGATTTAAACAAGTAACTTCACAAAATTTTTAATTAACTGAAACAATAGTAATAAAAAAATATGTTAACTAATACTTACAAATTTAAAAAAAAAAAATTATGTAACAGTAGTGAGAAAATTCAAAAGCAAATCATATGCCTACAAATACAAGTAAATGAATTGTATTGAATGTGCAGCGAATACCAGAATACAAAACTCAAAGTTAAAAAACACTTACGAACTAACACAAAACAACAAAAACTATGTTAGAATTTATGTCAGAATAGGAAAATCAATAGGGAAAAGAAAATAAGGAAATAAAAACAGTCACTAAAGCATTTTGGGGTGGTGAAACCTGTATAATTGAATGCAATATATTTGAAATTTCAAATTTGTATTACAACTTAATAAATTTTAATAATATCAACAAATTAAAAGACAAAAACTAATATATACTAACAATGGCACTAGGATGAACCTTAGCAGTAGGATGAATAAAAACATCTCCAATTGTAGAATTATTTTTTGCCAACCAGTCAGGATGAGTAGAATGATATAAATCTAAGTAATGTCTATTGGCATAAATGGCCGACCTAAAATGTCACACAATAATTCAATGAAACTTCGGTAAAATAACTGCTACAGTAAATAATCAGTATTAAAAATAAAAATATATAAATACCCACACACACATATATATATACATACACTTTTCAAAACTTAGAATGCAGATGTATTAATTAGAAAAAAATATCTTAAATGAGTATGAATACAATTTTTTAAATTCATGAGTCTCAATAAGTTCCCATAATATTCCAATGGTTTTTATATAAATAAAAATTAAATAATATCAGTTTGGATACAATTATTTTATTTCATGATTCTATATGGTTTCCATTATATTCACACTGGTTTAAGTAATGTTACTTAATAGAAAGCTATGTGCAAAAGTTAGCAGAGAAAAATAGGTAAGAAGTCATTGTTAACTATTATGTTGTCACTAATATTAAATATAACTGTTATAACAGCATAAAAAACAGGTTTTATCTGTAATCATCATATCAGCAATCTAAATTTACAGGTAAAAGTTAAGATAACTGCAGAACAGTATTTTAATCTGACAATTCGAAGACATGAAAAATAAATTGCTTGTTTTTTCTTCAATAGACATCAAAGACCTAACTCTGCTAATATGGCAACTTTACTCACAGCCAAGTAAACCCTCAATTACGTGTAACACTCATAGATGACAATGAATCAGGAATCTCGCTCCCTGAAGGGAGAATGTGCGGCAACCACTATAAGACCTCCACTCAAACTAGTCAGGATGTTCACTTTTTCCCAGACTGGCAAAAGCATTCAGTTACAGACCCAAAAGGTTCTTGATGCAACCTTTGCTGTTAGCGAACAAACATCACCTCTTCCCCTTTCCATTATACAAAAAAACTAAGTTTCAGCCATATTACATTACTTAGCCAATTGTTCACAAAATAAATAATATTCTAAAATTAAACATTTGCTTTTTATAACTAAGCATTATTAATCTACACTTTAAATAAATACAAGTTGTAAAAGCATTTTAGTAAGTTAGTACATGTATCTTCACATAATTCTATAATGTAAAAATTAAAACTGAAATTTTAATAGAAATAAGTAGTTTACAAACCCAGCTGTTTTCATCTGACTCCACCAACTACTGCTGGAGAAAACATAAACATTTTCTTTCCCTGCTAATTTCATAAGAACATCTTGCTCTAAGCTGATACTGTCTTGTGATGAAGTAACTTCACTCCAGGGTCTAAGAAAAACAAGATTAATAAGAAATGGAACACCTAAAGCAAAATAATAAACGGAACGCCTAACAACTTTTGATATTATAATCAGATCTTCACATTACACATATATAAAAATGCTCTTAATGGTTGGAGGGTCTATATTTAAATATAATTAGGGCTAACAATAATTTAAAAAATGAAATAATAGCCAAAATTGAACTTTTCTGAGAAAAAATACCTCTTTTTCAACCTATCTGGAAATTTAGAGTTCAAAACATATGGAGTAGCTTCTATCATGAAAATACACTCTAAAAACTGTACCTCTGATTTCAGAGGCAAATTTGGATCGTTTGTGCCTCTGAATTTAAAGGGCACAACGTACCTTTAAAAATGAAAGGCACAATGTACCTCTGAATTTAAAAGGCACAACGTACCTTTAAAAATGAAAGGCACAATGTACCTCTGATTTCAGAGGCAAAATCAGATTTACCTCTTAACTTGAAAGGTACATTGTGCCTTAGATTTTGCTTTTATGTACCGCTCACTGAAACAAGCATTTAGTGGTACCAAGACCTGTTATTTACCAGGTTTGAACACAATTTTTTTACCTATTTGCATTTTGCTAGCACTTCATATAAAAAGGGACTTTCTATTTGGTTTACACTATTACCTCCAAGATATTAATTATAAAAATTCTTAATTAAAAATATTTCTCAATTCTTTGATTATTGGCCACTTGAAAGTGATCATTTCAAGGAATTCCATCTAAGGCAGTTATAAAATATGTAAATTTATACTTTGTTCTTTAATTATGTAGCGTTTAATGATACTTCAACAACTACAATGATGCTTTTCTAATCGGATATAGGTACAAAAAAAAAATAGTTATTTCTGTAAGCCAAGTCAATATAATTCATGGATTTTTTTTCCAAAAAGCATCCTCAAAATGGAAATTAATTATAAATTTAGATATTTTTTAAATATTTAGAGATTTAATAAAATAGTTTTATAAGGATCAAAATTAAACACTAAATGAAATCTAATATCTTTTATTTTCACGCATAAAGAACAATTTTAAATAATATAGTAGCAGTTGCACAAATATAGAACAACATAGAACTTTCACAATATTTTAAAATGATAGATGTAGATTTTAAACAATTTGTATATTTTATAACATGAACTATGCTTAATCAAATGACTTAACCAATATAAAATCAAATATTATTTTCTATTGAAATGTTTTTTTTTTAAAGTCCGATTTTGGCGAAGCATATTAACCCATTAGGCGCCAACATTCTCATTTTTGGAGCATTAGCTTTCAATATTTTTAGAACTAACTGTACTTAATATTATTTAATTGGTGATTTTATTTGAGCTCTGGATATATGAAAAGCATTCTGCAATTTTTTTGGAAAGCTTGTTTCAGAATTTTCATTGTATTTTAAAAATCGTGAAATTCTACATTTTTGTCCCCAATCATTAAACATGCATTTGTTTCATAAATATTATTAAAATGAAAATTATTTTAACTTAAACTTGATTACAACAATCTAATGTCTAAAATAAAACCAATCCCTAGTGAAAATGTACAATAACTAGTTAACAATTTAAGAAAAAAAACCTTGTTCTCATTTTGGGAACAAGGTCAGGCCCATTTTGGGGAAAGTGTTGGCGAAAGCTGTTTTCAAACGAAAAGCAAGATGCAGATTATTTTAGCAGAAAATATATTTTTTCATGACAATAATATATGCACTAACTTAATAACACAGAACATAGTGTCGATTCAGGTTTATCTTTATATTACTGCACTAATCTAATACGTTGCCAAAAATAAACTTCAACCTATGTCTATTAAAAGTTTCCTACAAAAAAATCAATTATAAAAAATTTCTAAAATTTTCCTTTGGCTAAGAATTTTAAAATCTGGAAAATTATTTGAAATCCTTAGTATTGGCTATGTATATATAAATAGTAATATAAAAAGTGCAGTAAAGAAAAAGTGCAGGTAAACAAAAAAAAAAAACACAACACTGGAAGCAAAATTATAATGGTAATCGTTTCAAATAAAACAAAATTAAATAAAATTAGCACTATAATGAGAAAATAAAACATCATAGTAAAAGGTGATAACATACAGGTAAATTTGCTATACAGATTGAAACGACTTTAATTCGATTTTATTGGAAGAAATGGTAAGATTCGTTTAATGCAGGCACTTATAAAAAAAGTCCACATGTCTCACAGAGAACTTTTATTGAAACATTTTTCCTAATTTCGAAAAAAAAAACAAATGACAATTTTTTAAATAGTTTTCACTAGCTATCACACGCAGCATCCACATCTTGAACATTGTTTATATTTTAGTCTCACAATGGTGTCACAATCACAAGATTTCTCTATAGGAGAGAGTAAAAGTGAGTTGAGGAATTTAACAGCAGGATTTATTGTAGTGATCGGCTTTGTTTCCAGGGGTGTCACAATAGCAGAGGGTTTGCCTTTCAATGAGATGAATCGGGTTAAAATCCTAAGATGGCTGGTCAATATGTATTTTCCATTTCATTCGCACCGACCACAGTGCTGACGTAAAATTCCCTTAGTGGTAGAAGGATCGTGGGTTTGATTCCCTTCGACGCAAGACTAACCGTGGCAGGTTTGCGTGGTTTTCATCTCCATGTAATCCAAATGCGAGTGTTGTCATGCATTCAGCTGGGCTAGAAAATTTAAAACAGAACTTATCAATGTAAAAGTATTTTATTTGAATAAGTTGTTAAAAGTTTTCATCACAATGTACATAAATACATTCATGAAGATTTTATTACATTAAGAATAGGTTTAGCCAAAGTAATTTTTAAATTTAATATTATTGAACTAATTTAACACGTTAAATGCCATAGGGGTCACCGGTGACTGGTGCTGAGTTTGTTTGTAGCGCCACAGGGGTCACTGATGAACGGCTAAGCCTAGATTATCGAAACACATAATTCGAATAAATTTTCAATGCTCTACATTTTTTTTATATTATTATTATTACTAAAACGGTTTGAAGAAGTTAATGCAATATATACTGAAAAAATCATTTTGGCCAGGCGGGCAAGCCATGTAAAATTAGCGTGGCATTCAATGTGCTAAAGAAACAAAAAAAAAGTGTAAACTAGCTAAGCTTAAATACATAAGAAAGTGTAAGGATTGTTTTTAACACATAACAAAATTGGAGTAAACAAAGAAAATTCAAATGTAAATTGAAAAGTAATTATTTATAAAATGTAACTACTTATAAAAATAATTATTAGTTATAAAATTATTTAATAATTGAAAACATTTTTTTGCATTTACTGGAACACAGTCAAGACAGAAAGTAACAACAACAAAAAAACAAAAAAAACTATTAATCATTTAGTTATACTAATAATATAAATTTAGATTACAGAAACATTAAATTGCCTTTCAGAGAGCAAAAAAAAAAAAAAAAATTTCACTGTATCAAGTTTATACACATATACAATAAATATACACTACCTTACAATAAATATATTTTCTTTCTTAATATTGTTATCAAAATTGCTTCGCTTTGTATTTCTTTATTACAGTTCAGGAATAGCATTAGTTATAGATAAATAAAAGTTGTATGATAATGTTATTCTAAGTAACACAGGTAAGGTAGCAATAACTATAAAATAAATAAAGGTTTCTCAAAAATTATTATCACTGATGTTGAATTATAAAGTTTTACTAGGTAGCTTTTCGTGGCAGGAAAACATGGAATATAAAGTGTTGAGCATTGAATATGAAGTACCAAATATTTTTTGGTATAAAGTATATATCGATAAAGCATTAAGAAATTATCTTGAAAAATGCCAGTGGCACAACAGCGCTTCTGCATATCTAATCCATTTGTGATCCAATGAATGTTATGTAAATAATTTTTTTTAATTTTTTATTTATGGTTATTGATAACAAAATTATGTCAATTATACTGCACTAGTTAAAAATACTTTAATATTTTTAAAAAGTTCAAGTGTTAAGTACTTTTCTTTATTTTATTTTAAATATAGAGCAAGGTACTCATCACCGCCATAACTCAACCATGACCAAAAATCCCATTTCTAGGGATTAACTTTTAACGGCCATGTAATTTTGATACTGGACAGATAAAGTGGACTCCGCTTGAGCTAGCTCTTTTCAATCTTTCACACGATAACCAATGAGAGAACTTTCAGCTGTGGCAAAGTTCATATGCACCTTGCTGAGTATACACGTCAATTGTTATATACATTGCCAGGATCAAACTCATTACCCTATTTCTCTAATAAGTAGTGTGAAAGATATTTTAACCAGCTGTGCCATAAGAGCACTCTGGAACAAGCTATTAACCCTTCTTAAAAATCAAATAAATTAAAGTTAAATTTAAAATGTTAAAATTTTTAAAAGGAAAGTTTTTCAGTCGTAAATAACTATATATCCCATATTATCTATTTTAAGTCATAAATTCAAAAATAAAATTTTAAATTTTAAACTTAAAGCTGTGATATTAGAATAAAACATTTTTAAACATTACTTTTACAAAATAAATAATAACTAATTAAAAATTAAAAATCTATAAATCATTAGAAGATTGTTTTTTTTTCTTTCATGCTCACACCATATTTAACATATAAATAAAGCATAATCTTGTTTTTTTCTTCAGGTTTATATCAACTGTAAGTTTTGTAGCAGTTTAAAATAAGTATAATTAGATATCCAAATGTTAATTGTTTTTTTAAATAGCTAATGATTGAGAGCATATTTTTCATAATTATAAACATTCTTCGTTGTTTTTTAAATTATTCAATCATTCTCTGAGAGAATTTCTGTGATAGCTCTTGATTATAAACTAAGATAAACAAAAAAGGAAATTGGTTTATTCAAATAAAAATGATTTCTTATTCATACCAATCGCCACATTGAAAACCTCATACAAAATTATGATCAAACAATACAGAACAAATATAGGGCATTTTAAAAACATTCTTCTTAATATTATAATGATAAAACATAAATGATACAACTACAACAGAAATGTAAACATCATAATTAGGGTTAGCTACCTCGCTTAAGTATTTTTATAAGATTTGTAGTAGTAATAATTGAAATGTATTAATAAGAAAGATGCCATCGTTAATTAGGAATAAATATAAAAATAATATAGAAGTATAAGTTTTAAACTTACCAAATTCAAGCATATATAACATCACACATTAGGCCAGATCTTGGCAAACAAGAATTGTTTACAAGTTGTTTCAATCGGTGGCGTTGAGGGGAGAGAACAGGAAACGAACTGATGTGCGCATGCGCTTCTTCTCCGTTACATCGTACCGAAGAAAAAGAAGGGAAGTGCATTTGAGAGGCACGAGGAAGCGGTAAAATCTTTTCGTACCGAGTATTCACTCGCGCTTGCTTTGGTGCCTTTAAATTCTTGTGGTGCCTGTCATTTTTAAAGGCACATTAGTTATGTGCCTCTTACGCGAGAAAATAAGGGGTACATTTAGCTTGTACCTTTTATATAAGAGGTACTGTTTTTAGAGTGTATGATTTCCATGGTTAAGTTCAAAGAACAGTTTAAAGTTTGAGACTAATAATGTTAATTCACTTTTTGCATACTTTACCATATCTCTAAATATATTTAAGCAATTACAAGAATTTTTTCATACAATTACAAAACTTGTCAATCCAAATATAACTTCCTGCAATGCCTTAATTTAATATATTTTTAGTTAATTTAATAATTGTCAAAAATTTTTGGAATTGTAAGGTACACAAAATTTCACCTCATTTTAAACTATGTTATCTTAAATAACAGGGTACAAAGAAATAAACCAAAAAATTTCAGAGTAATCAAATTTTAAAAAAGTTTTATTTTAAAATTATAGGAACATTCTAATCAATTTCATTTAAATTTTGTCAATTACACAGTTTAAAATGATGCAAAATCTGTATACCTCACTATTGACCAATACTATAATAATTAATATAACTTTGATAATATATAATAAAATATAAAATCAATTTAATTTCGACTAACATTAAATTATATAATAAATAATTTTTAAAAAAATAATTTTAAAAAAAATATTTTTTACATGAAATTAACTTTGGATAAATGAGTATTACATAGCCAATACTTAATCTACATATTAACTCAATGCTTAGTAACAATGTGCTTCAATTAAAAGTTGCATATTATAAATAATATAACATCAAAAGCTAGACAAGCGTTTTAAGATAACTAGATAATAAATTGGAAGAAAAGAAAGACTAAAGCTCATTTGAAAAGTAGCTCTTTCAAAAAGCCATAAGTTTTAATCTAAATTAATATTAACAGAAGATCCTCAGACACTGCACAACAATTGAAAAGAAATATTTCATTCTTTAAAAGAACTAGCAAATTTTATCTTCAAATACCAAAATTTACCTTCAATAAAAAAACTTTAAAATTATTATCATTCAAAACATTGCTTTTCAATCTAAAAATATCCTCCATTGTTCTCAGAAAGATTAGAATTAACACATTTTTTAACTTTTAGTAATCAAATTTCAAATTATTGTGGAAACAGTAGCCTCCTAAACAATCACCTCTATTGGTTGTCAACTTTTATTTATTAATATTATGTCTTGCTTTTATTAAAAAATACAATAATCAAATGATTAATGTATTTTTTAATAAAAGTAATATGAGGCTTAAATTTTTTTTATGGTTGGAGGAACATGAGGCTAAAATTTTTTTAAAGTAAAAATTTACACCGAAAAAATTCAGCGTTAATACTAATTCTTGATGACTACTGGGAGTATTAACATTAAACACTTAATAGGTTAATAATATTTCGATATATTTTTTTTACCATTGAATTGAAAAAACAACGGAAGTGATTCACGATAGTTTTGAAGAAAAATGGCTAGACAACTATTTTTTCCCCGTGTTAATATTATAAGCGCTAAAGTCAAATTTCAGAAAATTGATAAGAAAATTCTTTTTGGAAAAATACAACATTTTTTGTTATATGTAGCTTAATATATAAAATTGATAAATATACATATATATATATAAATCTCAATTTTGAATTTTTTGACACTTTTGCTGATTTTTCTCATACCTGGCAGTATAGTAATTTAAATGCTAGTTTATTGGTAATTTTGTTAAATTGAAAAAGTCTATGTCAAACAGGGGAAAAATCAAAATTATGAATTTAGAAAAGTTTTTAAAGTTTTACTCCCTTTCACTTATTTATTTATGTACAATCAATCATACTAAAACCATATTAATTATAAAAAGGCTTATAATATTTTGCATGCATTTCAAATTATATAATTTACTCACCCATAATTGTTATCCAATTGATTATTCTTAAAGATTACACCTAAATGGTCATATATTTTTGGAGAACAAATATACACTCCACAATTTATTGTAGTGCTGACAAAAGATGATGGTTTTTCAACATAATGCACAATCTAATTTTAAAGAATAAAAAATCAGTTTTTAGAAATTTATAAAATGCTCTATAAAAAGATATCAAACTCCCAAAAAGAATTTTAGCATAATATGGAAATTTTATATAAAATTAAACTTGTTTTTTCGTTATTAAATTTTAAGTAATTAACTGATGAAATCATATTTGCTACGATAAATGAACAATAAAAATGAAAATAAGTGTATACAAATACCAAAATATAGAAAATGGATACAACAAAATGGTTTTTTAAAATTAAAATGAATAATTTGCTCCCACAGATCACAAAATTACTTTCTGAGAATTTGACCTGAAATTTTCTTGACATTCATTAATTTGCAATAAAAACCAGTATTGCCAGATGTTACTCAACAAGAAAATTATGCCTAAATGAAAAGAAATTTTCCAAGTACTTGTAGCCCAAGAGGCAATGACATACATACAGCAGTTTTTTAGTTTTTATATTAAATTTGTAGATCAAAACATTGTCATTATTCTACTGATCTAACCAGGGTACATTGATAGTTAAATCATAGAAGTGTTAGATAACTTTAATAAACAACAAACCTGATTCAGGTGAAAGTAATCAACAATAATGAATTAAATCAAACATTAATTAAATCAATAATCAATTTTAATTACTAGCTATTTTTAAAAGTCACGTTATCAGAATGAATGAAGATCGTACCACAAAGAATTTTCTATGATAGACCAGTTGGCTCACAAAAAAGAGGCAGGCCGAATTTAAGATGAATAGATGGCCTAAAAAAATGTTTTGGTCTTAAAAACTACTTGAGAATGTCAAGGCCTACCCTGTGCTATCGAGCCATTGATGAAAATTTTCAAAAGTAACAGTAGACGAAGAAAGTTGGACGAAGGGGCAATTTTCAATTCATAATAAATATTTACTTTCATTTTTATTAGATGTTCTACTCATAAATGCTTTGAAAATCATAGCATTATAATCATTAGACTAGTAATATAATCAAATCAGACCATCGAACTGACCATAGTTTTAGTTTTTGTCAATAGATTATACATACGAACTATAAGAATTTAAATTGAAAAGACTTTGTGTTGCTGTTTCTTTTGCAATCAATGTTCAGAAGATTGGGTAACAAATTACTTAGTATTATAATTAATAAAAACTAGCTTAAGAATTTACCTTTTAAAAAAGTCAACTATAAATTAAGAAAAGTATTTTTCCTAAATTATAAAGTTAAAAACTTTTTAAAGCCTCTAAAAGTCATAAAGAACAACAAAAATGTTTAAAAAATTCCTATGAAAAAACTACACATAAGAATGAGTAAGTAGAAACATTTATATATACCTTATTCGTATCATTATTTTTAACTATGCATCCATATTGTTGAGACTGCATATGTGTTGCCTAGAGGAAAAAAAAAGTGTAAATAAATACTTTAAACAATGTAATATTAAAAATACTTATCAAATATAGCATTTTCATACATAATAAAGATCTTCTAACAAGTCTTATACTTCAGATATTTACAGCCTTATTTTAAATTTTTCACACTATTAAAATATTTTTTAAAAAACAGTAATATTTTGTATGTAAAGTGGATATCAAAATATACCCTTTTTGATGGATGAAAATTAGTAGAGACATGTTTTGGAGGTCATTGGAAAATCTTTTCTAATATAATTTGAGACTAACAGAAAAGAATGTGTTATAAAACAGTTAATTCAAGCAAGCAGTCTTAATGTACTTAGTATTTGTCATCAAACGAATATATGAGATTAAAAAATTGCAAGATCTCCAGAAAAAAAAATTAGAAAATAAACTTTATCTCCATATAAAAGACACTCCAACTCCATATACACTATCAAAGCATACAAATACTCATACTAACCACAACCAATGTTGCTGTAAAAAAAAAAAAAAAAAAAATTCAGTAGAAATTTTCAAATTGAAGAATGAGATTTATTGTTCATAAAAAATTAGTTACAGTGTCAATATTAGCAATGATACATGTTTAAATTACTTTATGCGTTAATTATCTTTAATTTGTAAAAAGAAAATAAAGCTTTAATAATATATATAATATGCCTTTATCTGAAAGAAATTTTAACTCTAAAACTATTTCTTTTTGCTGACCTGGTCTTACTACCAATTGTTTAAACTAAATAGCAGTAAAACTTTATGTAATAGGAAAACAATCAAATGGCTTTAAAACATATTTTAAAACAATAAATTACTTCAGTGCCTAGAACAGTTATCAAAGCATTCTTCTCTTGGTGAAATTTGCGCATTTCAACTAATGGAAAATCACCGCAAACATCCCCATTTATCACAAAAAATGCTTCTGGATCACCAGTTTGAATTTGATCTCGAAAATGAAATATTCCTCCACCAGTTCCAAGAGCTGTATATTCTTGAAGATACCTACAAAATAAAATGTATTACTTTAAATGAGCTGGCAACCTGTTATTAAATAAAATAATAAAAATACTACAATAAATTATGCATAGAGTATGTTTCAAAAATTTCTCTTTGTTATTTATCACTAGAATCCAAAACACTGTATCATGTTTCATATATATTGTTTATTGAACAAGAATCTTAAATATTTTACTTTTAGAACTCTGCAAACAAAATATAAATATGGATATATAATCATTTTAAATGTATAAACATTTTTCTACCATAATTTGCATCTAATGCATATTGAATGTTACATATTGCAAATCCTTCTAAGGCACAGTATTTAATCACTTAGGATGGAATTGTTAAAAATAATCTTTATATAATTTTCCCCCTAGAAAAAATAACCGAGAATTTTTTAATTATATGTATTCACAGTTAATCTTTATTTGAAACAATGGGTTACTTAATTAATAAATAGAAGATATAGTCAACTACTTGAATAATTAAAGTTATTGAGAAATAATGATTTTATATGGTCTTACTACCTATCACTACCTAGTAGTATAAAAACGATAATCTACAGCATGGGTGGCTGAATTACATGCCACAACAAAGTCTAACAAGCATGAACATGCAGAAACTCTCTTAAAGATTAAAAAATTTAAAAAAGATAATTATATCATCTTCAGGGACTGTATCAAAATCTGAATAATCTTACTCATATGCTACTGAATACAACAGCATTTCTAACTCATGCTGTAATCTCATTATATATTCAACTACAAATTGAATTTAAAACTTTTTATCTTTATTAGATCCTTTATTATTACCATTAATACTTTATTTTATTATTTACCATTTGAACAACCCTTACAATTATAGAAACACTTAAACATGATTAGACAGCATATGCAATCAACTAAAAAAACGTAATGATAATAAATAATCTAACAAAATAAATTTTGATATAAAAAGTCTATTGGTTTGCATAATAAATAATCTTAAAAAATAAATTTTGATATAGTAAGTCTATTTGCTTGCAATCTTAATGGCTTGAAGACCACACTTAGGTACATAACTAATAACTAAGCTATAAAATTAATTACTATGAGTAAACATACTTTGACAGTCATTTGAATTTTGACTCTTAAAATAACAGTAGCCACAATTTGTAAAATATTGCCTCAATAGTAAAGTAAAAATTTAAACCCTTAGCATTAGTTTTAGATTTTAAATTTTCTCTGCATTATTTTAATCGAGCAAATTGAAAACATTTTATGGATAATTAAAACCTTGATCACTAATGGGTGACGACTAGCAAAAAAAAAAAATTCATTATTATAATTATAGTAATTTGCAAGTGTTACCTCATTATGTTAAACTAAGAAATGTTTTATATTTAAGAATAAAGTTTAAAACAAATTAATTATTTTTGCAATTTACGAGTTGCAAAGAAATAACTATATTTAATAAAGAATATTTATGAAAGCTTTTATATTTAATCTTAACATAGTCACAAGGCATAATTGCATTTTCCCAATTTTCTCACATGAAAATTTTTATAGATTTAATTTTCACCATAATGCATAATAAAAATAATATTATAAATAAATAACAAGTTTAATACTAGAAATTGATAGCCATCTCCTAATGTAATGATCAACATTAAGAAAAATGAAATGTTTAATTTTTATCTTTGAAAACCACTTGATACATCTTCAATATTATAAACATTTTAAACAATTCTCAAGCAGATTTTTTTCCTTCTCATCTACTTAGATAAGTAAATTACAAAAAAATATAAACTTTTTTAACTAACCAGAAAAAAAAAAAAAAAAAAATCACTATATTGCAATGAAAAAATAAGATAAAATAAAATTTTTACACCATATAAATTAATTATACTAAGCAAAAATATTAAATTCAGTAAAAAATATACAGAAAATTTTTTACCTAATTTTTATTTTGTAGTCCTTCATGGAAGATAGAAATTCACTCATTGTTTCAGCATTATAAAAGCCAATAATTAAAATTTCCCTAATACCAGGGACTTTGATACAAGCTTCAACTAGATGCTGAATAGTCGGAACACCAGCAACATTAAAAAGTGGCTTTGGAATATCAAATGAAAGAGGTCGAAACCTAGTACCTATAATAATAAAAGTTACATAGATTATTGTACAGTGAATACGGCGCATTATTGTAGACAGTTATAGACATTATTGTACAAAAAATTAATCACTCTGAAATACTTTTTATCTAATGATCAGATCTTCACATACTAGGACTCAATCTCAATGGTTTGAGGAGGTGATCTCAAATATATATTAAACATTTATAACAGACAATGTCCTAAGTTACGAAATCAGACACAAATATGTAGTTTCTCTGAATAAACATATTTTTTTACACAGATTTGGATTACTGACTCACAAAATATAGAGAGGGGTGTAATAGTTTGGTCAGGAGAGCAGGCCAAATTTAGATCCCTTAAGGTAAATTTTACTTTTTACGTAATTTGTCCTATCTCAAGAATTTTTTTAAGCAAATTGAACAATTTTTTCACATAAATTTGTTTAATCTAAAGATAAATTTTATTAATTATTTTAAAAAAGTTTTATTAATTATTTATTATTTAATTTTAAAATTGCAAAAATATTGAATTTTAAAGTTTATCAATTTTTACGTAGTTTTTTACCTATTACATTTACATCAAGAATGTAATTTTATATGTCACAATACAAAATGTGAACTAAATCAGACAAACAGTTCCAGAAAAATTGACCTTTAAAAAGTCGAAGAAAGAAAAGTTTGAGAAATTCAAAAAATTTATTAAAAGAAAATTTTAAGAAATTAAAAATTCAACCTCTTAAGAACTGTTCGACCAATTTTGCTTGAATATTAAACTTTTGCCATAAGAAAAAATACATTCTTTAAAATGTTTCAAAAATTGTATGCCTTACGATTCAAAATTGTTTTACTATTACTAAATAAAATAATAAAAATTAATAAATAATTATTACTAAATAATCATTTATTAAAATGTATATTTTTGCATTATTTTTGGACAAATGAATTTTATATATGTGTGCAAAAATTTTAAGATCTAAATAAGTAGTTCTAGTGATATAGATAAATACGCAAATAGTAAAATTAACATTAAGAGGTTCAAACTTTGCCCTGCTCCCCTGACCAAACTATTGGGATCATATTTCCCTAATTGCAGCTACTCAACATATTGAGAGTAAGGAATCAAAATCCCTTAAAAAAATTGGAAGTTTATTCAGAGAAAATACATTTTTGCACCTGATTTCATAATTAAAAATATAGTTTGCAAAAATTAATTAGCATCTTTGATGCCACCCTCATAGCTATTAATTTAGAGTACTAGTACATGAAAATCCAATCATTAGATCAAAAGTTATTCAGGATCAATTCTTTTTTTTTTTTTGAGGGGGAGGTCACTGTTTAATAATGGTTCAATGATAAAAACAATTCAAATACTTGTTAAGAATAATATTTTAATTTAAATATGTTTTGACAATAATTTATTATAAATTTAATTAAGAAATTTAAACAAATGTATCAAGAATTTTTAGAAATGATGATATTTTATTTGAAATAAAAAAGGTAAATGAAAAGCTAATAAGTCTAATTAAATGGTGATAAGTTTGAATAAGAATTATCGTTAACAAATTGCATATCTGTGCATCATTAAATCTATCTGAACTATCTGTTTATATCTGAAACTTCTATTTTGAAAACACTGCAGTAAATCTTGCTTATCCATAAAATTCAAAACAAATACCAAAATTTACAAAATATTAAGAGAATTGACAGAAAATAAATTATTTTTAAAAATTAAAAAAGAAAGATACATCAATAATTATCAGAAAGAATTTAACTACAATAATTAAATTAAAAATTTTTAACTCAATAAAATTATAACCTTTATTAAACTTTTTTGTAATTGGTTTTCTTATTACTTAAAATCTTATGAATATAAACAAATTTTTATAATTTTTATGAAAGCTAATAAATTTTCAAATTAAACCATTTTAAAATAAAGACAACTATTTTTGACTCAGAAGTCTGAAAATTCTTAAGTTAAAAATGTAGTTGGGCCTGAGCTTGAGTTATTCACCCTCATTACTGGAGTGAATAATGATCACTTAATTTTAATTTTTAAAAAAAACATGAAATTTAGGATATGGCCAGAATTCTTAGAATATTCTAATAAAAACTAAACTGTAGTTCACTTATTAATTTGAAAGATAAAGTACTGATTTTAAACTTGTTCTTATACTTGTCATTTCAAAAATGAGTTTTCAAACATGCACATGATTAATACTTGGCATTTTTCAATTTCATCTAAAAATATGTAAGTTTTTCACATCTACAATAAACATTAAATTAATTATACAATGAAGTATTTCAAACGTTACAACCTATAAGTGAAGTAATTATTGATCACTGGGGAGAGGGGGGGTCACACTGGTTTTAATGTCCATAAATAAGATAAGTCCTTAGAAGAATAAAACATTGCTAAAAGTAATTTTCACACCTTATTAGACTTAAATAAATAACATATAAGCCAGAAATCACACAATAAGAAACATTACAGCCTAAAATAAATTACAAAATAACTAAGTTTACATACATGCAGGTTTGACATTCGAAATAGTAAGCAAACGTCAGATTTTAATGCATATGAAATAGATTAACTACATCATAATCAATTGAAGAATATTAAATAAATTTCTAAAATGTAAAACTAATTATTACAATCTAGCAGTAAATTTTAAATTAAGTGCAGCCGGTCTGAAATTAGACATTTAAATATATAAATATGAAATGAGTCATTAAGATTATTTATTTCATAAAACATGCACTAGAAACTGAAAAAAAGCTTCAAAATATTAAACATTTATGCCATTTACAATTGTAAAGCAAAAAACGAAAACAAGAGGTTTGAATTCTAAAATCCTAGCAGACGAAAATTAAAACACCGATAAAAACTTTTCATACACAGATCAACTAGACAAAACCAAGGTAAAACAAACTGAAAGTATTATAAAAGTACCTTTTTGGGGCCCTCCGATAAGTATCACAGCTTTAGACATTATTAATTAATGAAAGTTAAGTAGATTGAATTACGAAAGAAACATAAAAGTTGGCAAAATTTGTTTACGTTCCGTCATCAAAAGCAAACGAAAACATTAAACAATCAAAGTTACAGTTTTCCAACTTTTTTTTATCTCCAGTGAGCACTTCCAGTGTGACGTAAAGCAATGATTAGGCACTGGTTTCCGTGCTTTAAATGCAAGATATTCGCGATCGCTACAGTCGAATACTTCATCTGGGGAGAAGACTGGTTCCATGTATTTTTCCTCAAAAACTTCACCAGTCAGGTTCCCTTTTTCTCTCGATGACGATCGCAGATGTGGCAAACGCATTCAATGTGAATGCTCCGGAAGCTGACGGGTGACGATTAAAAAAAGAATGATTTTAAGAATTTTATATTTTACAATACAAACATTTTTCGACTATTATTAAAATAATTTACTAAGGAGTTCAAACTTTTGACTGCTCTCCTGACCAAACTATTAGGACCATATTTCTCAGATTGCGACTGCCCTCTTTATTTAGGGAGTCAGAAATCTGAAACTGTCAAGAAAAGGTAGGTTCATTCAGAAAAAATACGTTTTTGTATCTTAAAATTTCGTCTGAACTAAGTCATTTAAGGTCACCCTCTCGAACCATTAAGATTGAATACTTTCACGTGAAGATTCGATCATTATATCAAAAATTATTCAACGGAGTCCGTTTATTTTCTGGCAAAAGTTTTGACTCTGTAATGCAATCGTTTCGGTGAAAATGGGATGGATTAAATAAGGTAGAAGATTTGCGGTGCCTTGCTAAAAATTTTAATAAGCGTTTGCGCAGATCAGATCAGAGGTAGCCACTTTGGAACCAATTAAATTTATTTATCAATAGATGTCTACTCTTATTATTATTTCTTATATTTTTTTAATTAATTTATTTTTTAATAAAGTTATTAAAAAAAGTGTTCCTCATGCTTTTTTTCTTTTGCATCAGCCAGTAAAATTAAATTCTTTACTAATTTAGTATTCTTTTCTACTTAATGGATGGTTGACTTAATGTAAACAAAAACAGGCTTTCTAAAACTGGAAAAAATTTAGAAAATTTCCGGTGTGTCCCTCCACTTATGTATGCTTACAAACTAACTAACGTATAGAAACTAACGTACATCCTTCTTCTATGACTCTCCACACGCTAATGGTGAAAGCATGCGAAGTGTTGCCATGGGTATAGAGCTCTGCTCTACTCTATTTGTCCGTTTCGATCGCCAATTAAGAACCAGTGAACTACCATATAAACGGAATAATTTGAAAATTTTGGCTTTTTTTTTCCCAAGAATACCTTGTGTTAAAAAAATTTACATTTGATACTATTCCATCGAGAAAATATGGATTTAAAAATAGCTTAGACAACTAGATTAAAAAAAGAATAAACAATAAACGAAATGAAACAAAAAAGTTAGCAAAAATTTAAAGTTTATAAAAAAAATTACGTTTCAAACTTTTTTTTTAAAGAATATGCCCTTGCGAATTCACAGTTTTTTTTTTTTTCATTAACTTTTTTCAAAATTTAGATACATATAGTGGTGATTAAAAATGCTTATTCATTTATTTAAATATTTAGATTCTTAAAAAATAGACTCATCAACTTTTTTTATCTTTAAGGACTAAAGGAATCATGATATAATAAAAATTAAAGTGTCAAATAGCAGCTAATTTCAGTGTTTTAAATTTTCAAAAAATTAAAAATATTTTCACTGAGTTTTCCTATGCTTAATAAAGTTGTATTAAATAATTAACATGTAAGTGTAAATTTTAATTCGTGTATTGAAATGTTTACACATTATATTCATGCTAATTTTTTATTTATTTATTGTTTATAAAACTCCTTTTCTTTTTTATCTAATATGCAAAGCAAGAGTGTCAGTATTTAAAATTAACATTACTCCTATTTCGGATTTCAGAACTAATTCCAACACAAAGAGCTCAACACCAATTTCGAATCCAATTTACGCTCGATTAAAACTTTCCTCGAATTCTAGAAAAAGTAAATAATAAAAACTCCATTCCTAAGTATATGTTAATTTCATATTAATTTCATATTAATTACATTAATTATCAGATTAATTGTGTATTTCTATTTTTACGTACGATTAAAATTAAACGTATTTTATCTAAACTTTTATTTAATTTTTTTGGCATAGCTAGTTCTGAAATAAAATTAGTTAATTTATTTTGTTTATTAATTCTTTTAGTTAATTAAATATGTTAATTTTATAAAGAGCAGGAGAGTTGGTAGTTAAAATGTTCGACTCCTATTCAGGATTTTTCAGAAAGCTCGTATACAACTTTGAATTCGATAAATTTGACCGAATTCTAGGGGGGGGGGAGATTTTATTTTTTATTTTTTTTATTTTTAAATATAATTGAAACTAAAAGTATTTCATTTAAATTTTCATATTATTTTATAGATTTTCGATTTATCTATCTATTCTAGATTTTCATCTTATTTTATGGCATAACTAGATAGAGATAAAATGACTTCATTTATTTTGTTAGTTTATTCAAGTAGTAAATTGATTTCATGAAACTCCTTTTTGGATCTAATAATTAGAGCATGAGAGTTGGGAGTTAAAATTTTCGACACCTATATCGTCTTTTTTCTCAGAGCTCGACTCCAGCATCGAATCTGACTTATTCTCGATTAAAAATTTCACAGTAGTTTTGAAAAAGTAAATGCTAAAAGTAATATTTCTAAGTAAATGTTAATTTCAAAATACATATTTCTATTTTTTTACGTACTATTAAAATTACAGATATTTCATTTAAGATCTTATTTTATTTATAGCATAGCTAGTTTTGGGATAAAATAACTTAATCTATTTTTAGTTAATTTATTTAGTAAATTAAAAAAAATAATTTTGTAAAACTCCTTTTTGGATCTAATAATCAGAGCAGGAGAGTTGGTAGTTAATATGTCCGATTCCTATTCCGGAATTTTCCGAGAGCTCGACCAAAGGAGGAGGCTTTGGCTCGACTCCAACTTCGAACCCAGTTTATGCTTGATTTAAATTTTCACTGAATTCTAGAAAAAGTAAACGTTAAAAATGGCATTCATAAGTAAATGTTAATTCAAAAATGTTGTTCAAAATTTCTACTTCTATTTTTTTTTTAATTTTATTTTACGTACGATTAATATTAAGCTATTTCATTTAAACTTTCATTTTATTTTATAGCATAATTAGTTTTGAGTTAGTTACGATGAGTTAATTACTTTTGCTAGTTAATTCATTTAGTAAATATTAATACAAAATTAATTTTTTTAACAAGTCTTAGTTTATATGATGGTCATAATATTTGTTCCAGAAATATTTTTGTTCACATAATTATAAATATGTGTCTAAATAATTTTCATAAAATCAAAGACTTATTTCCTTCGTTTAACGAATAGGGTTTAACTTTTAACAAACCAGAGTTGATGTCAAGAGATTTCTTTTCTTTTTTTTTTTCCTTAATTTTTTTTTTTTTTTTTTTTTTTTTTTTACTCTTTGCTAAATTCTCCAATCCAACGCCATAGCTCTATTAACAACGAATATTCAAAAATTTAATGTTAATAATATTTCCAAAAAGAAATTAACATTATCTCCAAAGAATTAACCTGCGTTGAAAGCAGTTTTAATAAAATATTTTCAGAGATTAAAAAATAGAATAAAATAATAAAACTATTATTTATAAAAATTAAAAATGATTTTTTCTCGAAATAAATGCAAATGTAAATATTGTAATTATCTTTTTAAGATCCGGAAAATGATATATTATTGCTGCACAACTTTATAATTATCTACCATCCATAATTTCCGTAAACCTGTTTATTTTGCGAAATTGACCTATAAATAGTGAGTAAAAGGTAAAGTCACTGATGTGAAGAATTACTCGGAAAAGGTAAAACAGAGACACCTGTTGACCGAGGAAACCCGCTCAAGCAAGAAGAGAAAGTTCGCTTTCTAACACAAGTTCAAAATATTTCAGTTCGAGATAGAATACATTTCAAAGCATATTAGCTTTTACGAACAATTGGAAAAGTAAGTAAAGTTTTGATTGTCATTCTCATTAACTTTTATTAAATCGTTTGTGTTAATTCTTCGTTGCCGTAACTTTATTAACGAATTTTTGGATTAGGAATAAGATTTTAAAAGCAATTTAATCCTTTTTTAAAATTTCAACTAATTATAATTTAACATTAATAAAAAATCGTAATTTTTTTTAGTTAATTGTGAAATCGTTCATTTTTGAAAAGTGATCATTGTATAGTGTAATGTAAACCAGCGTTAGTGTACTGTGTATAAATTTTAAATTTATAACAAAAACCGTAAGACTTCTCAAATGCTGTTTATGTGCTTCTTTATGGACTTTATCAATTGTTACTTCCCTCTGATAATTGCTGAATATGTAGAAATAAAAAGAAAAGTAAAAAAATCTCTAAGAAAAATCTAAATCTAAGATATAAATTCCGCGTACGATGACATTTCCAGACATAGTTTTCCATGCAGTTTCAATCCTGTTGCATTCCCTTAGAAATTTGTAACAACATTTCAGCGATCCCAAGTTATGCATAACGTTTTTAAAATTTATACATTTCGACAGAAAATTGGACAAAAATGTCATTAATAAAAAATAAAATAAAATAAATTGTAGCTTTGAGAAAGAAACCGATTGCAGATTTGAAATCAGCTATGCGAAAATATCTAAGATCCACTAAAAAAAAAAAAATCTCTAGCAGCAAAAAAAAAAAAAAAAAAAAAAAAAATGTTCCCCATTGTTATTGCTATTATTATTTTCTTTTCAAGAAAAGAGATAGATAATACTATTAATAACAAGAAATAATGCGAATACCGTAACTGGGTTCTGAAATATTTCAATTACAAATATTAGGTGGACCGGAAAGTAATGTCGTTTCGGTGCATTTGATATTTGTTATCAAGATTTTATTTTTAATCTATAATGTATTCACCCTCGTTAGCTACAGCCCTTCAATGCCGGATCATAAATGAATCGGAAAAAAAGGGAATTGGTTTTTTAAGACTAATGAATACTTAATGCGCCGAAACGACATTACTTTCCGGTCCCCCTATTGGGTTTTTTTTTTAAGATACATTGTATCTTAATACCACCTAATAGCAACAATAACACTAGGGGGGGGGATGTCTTTATGTTGCTTGATATTTTTTAACTGATCTTAGATACAATCGTATCGCAGATTTCAAATCCGCAATCTGTTTTCTCTTCAAGCTTCAGTTTCTTTTTTTCTTTGGTTAAACGCTATTTTTAGTCTATTTTTGTCGAAATGAGCAAGTTTAAAAACGTTATATATAATCAGGTTTCGCTTAAATGTTGCGACAAACAACTAGAGGAGTTAGAGCACATCATATGGATTAAAATTGCATAGAAACCCATGTCATAAAATGTCCTCACACGCCGCTAGGGGCGTTTCTCCTATTATGAACTGTTTTTTCACGTGCTTTTGAACAGGCCATAATATTGCAGCGCCTCTAGCTGTGTATGACGACATTTCTGAGCATTGTATCTTATGCAATTTTAACATTGATGATGTGCTTTAACTTCCCTAGAAGTTCGTCTACATTAGGTACATTTACGCAATCCCCTGTTTCATATAAAAATTTTAAAACTGAATATTTCAAAGTAAAATAGATTAAAAATGTCATTAAAAAATCAGTAGCTTTAGAAGCAAAGCTAATTTCGGACATGAAATCCCCTAACCTGTATTAGGCAAGATCAAGCATTTATATAAATGCAACCAAAAACTTGTGCCCCAGTGAAATTGTTTAAATGATTTATCTGTTGTTTTTCATCTGATCGTATTGATCAATATTTTTTTATAAATATAAATTTCAAATATTCTTCCAAAAAATAAACAAAACAAAAAATGATGTTCCATAATCACCACCTTTAACATATCTTTTGTGAAAACATAAGTCACGAAAATTAATTTAAAAAAAAAAAAAAAAGCGGAACATAATTGTATGACGCTGATAAGTTTCCTTTGTGTAAATTACGCAAAAACTAAGATATTTATCTTAACTCTAAAAATAGAGCAATGAATAATATTAAAATACCTTACAAAATATAGCAGAATTGACTGCAGAATTTTATTTGTATAATTTTAATTAAATTCCAGAATAACGCTAGCTTTATTTAACCTACGCTAACTGGATAACCTTGTATTTTGCTTCCTCAGCAAGATACTGCAGAGTATAATAAAGTTTTTTTAGAAAATTAAAGAAAATTTATTCTAAGCATTTTTAGAATTAACAATCCCCATTTACTCCTCGTTTACATTTAAGTTTAGTCGGGTTGAAAAGAAGCTTTTTATAAGGTTACTGTTACGAATTCTTTTCTGAACTATAGAGGGCGCTGTGATCATACACAATAATTGTGATTATTTATCGCTTGAGTCGTGGGCAACCGATTGTAATGGAAGGTTTTTTGGGAAACCTAATATATATTAAAGAGCCGCGGGGGCTGAGGGGATATCCCAATTCAGGAGACCAATTGCACGAGCATCCCAATTGAGGAGACCAGGTTCGAATCCCAGTGGTGACTGATCGATACGAATTCTGTTCCCGACTCGCAAGGACCATAGTACTGATGTAAAATATCCTCAGTGGTAGTCGGATCATAGGTTAGAATTCCCTAACCGTCGGGCTAAGCGTGGGAGGATTTCGTGGCTTTACTTTCCATCTAACACAAATGCGGGTTAGCTCCAGCTAAAAGTCCTCCACAAAGGTCAGTTGTCCCAATGTTTGAACCAGAAGTTACCTTTTCTTCTGGGTTGGGGTCAAAGAAGTGAACATTGATAGTCGTAAAATAAAAATTGGTTGGCTGTTAAACGCCGGTGAAAAAATATATTAATTACAACATCATATTTGCTTGTTTTATTGCTGACGTGATTAAATTTCATTATCATTAAATATGGCTTTTTTATTCATTGCAACATTTTAGACTGAACCATTCTGCAACAGACACTATACTATGGGAGAAACATTTCATTGCAAATTCTCTTTTATCTACACAAGTAAATGTTGTTAACGTAAGCCATTAGGGCAGGGAGGGTTCTTGCTTTCGAGTGGAGCCATCTATGACTAAAGATTCGACTTATGCCACACCCATACATCGCACCCGTTTATAGGGCGAACCAGTTCGTACATACATTCATTCATCTACAGATCGTAATTTAGACCTGAATTAGTGAACGAACTATCTCCGATTCAGTACCCCCAGATATTGTATAATTTGTAATGGGAACATGGAGGACTCTGTGACCCGACAGTTTTAAAGGGCACCAGTCACCATTTTCCATACCCGCTGGATTCGAACCCCCGTTCTTACAAACTGAAGTCCAGCATCCTTCCAACCAGGCTATCCCGATTCGCGATGGCTCAGGGGATAGAGCGTTCACCTTCTAATGAGGCGAAACGGGTTCGAATACCAGTCGATACGAATTCCGCATCCGGTTTGCACCGACCACAGTGCTGACGGTAAATATCCTCAGTAGTATAGACTCATGGGTTAGAGTCCCCTTGTCCTCAGGCGAATTTCTCTCAATAGTTAAATCAAGAGTTTTCTTGTCTTCTGGATTGAGTTCAAAATTACAAGGCTACGGAGTTGAACATTAGTAGTCGTAAACCCATAAAATTGGATCGGCTGTTCAATGACGGTTATAAAATAAAGCCAGGCTATTCCTGCCCTTGCTCAAATAATTAAAATTTTAAATAACATAAAAAGTGAATTCAGGTAAGCTTAGTGTAAACCATAAAGTTTAAATTGCTGGAAAAAAAAAATTTAAAAACATAAAAATGCAAACAAATTATGGAAGGATTACTTAGAATTACGCAATCAATAAAAACGAAGTTATTTATTTGTTTGATATTTTGAAAAACTATTTCGGCATTAGAAACTTTATTGTTGACTCTTTAACTGAACTTATTTTTCTCTAAACTTTAAAATACCAATGGAAATTAAAGAGATTTTAAAATGAACAATTTCTCCCTCTCTATAGCGTCTTTTTCACTAAGGACGGAGAAAAAAATCATTTGTAAAATTCAAAGGGCCTTATCATAAACTGTCTCCAAGACCCTGAATTTAACTTTTCTTGTTTAACAACGAATAAAAAGAAGAAAAAGAGGATGACAGGGACATGAGTTCAAGTGAGTCATTACCTGATAACAACAGATGACGTGATTTTTATGCATCGTTGAACAACACCCATACCATAAAGTTCACGAACATTTCTTATCGAGGTTTTTGTTTTGATTATTTGACTACATAGCTTTCTTCTTTATCATAGGTCTTCAACTCCTTTTTTCACCCGTATTTAATCCTTTTCTCATTCTAATATCCTGTTTATTTATGCTTCTTTAATCCTCAATTTTTGGTAACAATCGTAATAGGATGACTCGATTTAATATATATGTCTTATTTTGTTAACGCAAGGCAGGCTATTAAGATATACGGGTCAATCAAACATTACGCTTATACATGTTTTTGACAATTTTGGACGGCATCTCCCTCTTATCAGCATATACAAGCAAATTAGTGTGGCTTTCCAAAAATAAGCAAATTACAAGCTATACAACCGCAAGAAAGTCGTCTTACCCCAGCCTTGCTTTCTTGGGTTTAACTTTTACTCTACATTTCTCATGAGCCGGGATAGCCCTGTCGGTAGGACGTTGGACTCGTGTTCGAGAGGACGGGAGTACGAATCCAGACGCCCGAAGAATCCCCATGTATTAAATTGTGACTGGTGCACGTTAAATCTACTGGGGTCACAAAGTCCTCCACGTTCCCATAACAAATCAACACCTCTGCAGATACTGATAAAGGAGTTCCCTTGTCTTCTGGATTGGGTCCAAAATTACAAGACTACGAAGTTGAACATTGGTAGCTGCAAACTCAAATTTGGGTCGGCTGTTCAATGATGGTTATAAAATAAAATAAAATATACATATCTCATGGTTCCGCGGAGGTTCAGGGGATAGAGCAATCGTATTCCAGTAGGGTGAACCTGGTTCGAATCCCAGTGATGACTGGTTGTTAAGAATCCCGCACCCGGCTCGCAACGACCACAGTGTTAACGTAAAAATATCCTCAGTTTTAGCGGATCATGGATTAGAGTCACCTTGCCGTCAGGCTAACAGTGGGAGTTTTCTGATTTTCCTCTCCGTGTAACGCAAATGCGGGTTAGTGTCATCAAGAAGTCGTCCACGAAGGGAAATTTCTCCCAATATATGATCCAAGAGTTCCCTTGTCTTCTGGATTGGGTTCAAAATTACAAGGCTACAAAAAAAAAAAAAAAAAAAACTTAGATGTATTTTTAAAAAAGTCGTTTTTTGTGTGCACATTACAAGTCTTATATTGTCATTTTGAGCATGTTTATTTTCTTGGTGACATCTAAAGATAAAGAAAAAAAAAAAATTTTTTTTTCAGTTTACCGACTGAAAAAATAGAGTAAAAAAGGCCTTTTTTAGATTATTTAAAGATCTTCTTAGCTTAGAATCTGCACTTTTTTGTAAAAATATAACAAAAATTTTGTCGTTAGTAGTATGAGGAGAGTATAGCAGGGCTTAAGTAGTTATCTTATATATTTAATATTTTATTTATTAATTATATTTTTTTTATATTTTAGACAAGAGAAGAGTGCATCTAAAATAAATTCAGAGATGAAAATTTAGATTTGTTGTATAAGATGAGTAACCAAAGTTATTAAATGGTAAGAAAATGACTTTTATGAAACAAAATCAATCGAGTGTTCCAAAAATAACCAACAATTTTAAAAATCATTTGAAACATCAAAAAGAAATAGAAATGTACTGATTGCTACATTCTGTATAGTAAGCCAATTATATATTCACATCAAATTTCAAAATCAACAAAGTTTACAAAAAAAAAAAAAAAACCCGAGCTGTTGACTAAAAAGACTTGTATTAGTTTAACAAAGTACCAATTTGAAGTCCGCGAAAGCTTATTTCATCCATATTCACGTCAATGACAGAAAAAAAAAAAAAAAAAGCAATAAAAATGCAGTATCATTCTTATTTACATGAATGTCTCCTTATCTTTTAGGATTTTGTTTTCAGGTGTTATTTTTAAATTATGTAGAACGGAAGGAAAAAAAATTCTGAAAATTTCCCAATGATGACTCCTTTAATATTAATGATACAATATCACCATCGTAAGTAGAAACAGCACAAATTCCAAAGTAATGATTTTAATAGAATTGCGCAGATTCGAAGAAATTTATACGTTAATTTATTTTCAAATATTTCTCAAAATAATAATACGAAAATCTATGATCTAATCTTATTTAAATTTTAATTCATCGATACGAAAACAATTATCAACATTGATAATTAAATAAAACTCAAAATATTAAAAAAAAATAAGTAAACTAAAAGTCAGAAAAAAGCAACTTCAACTATTTTTTGATTAAAAAGACTTTTTTTAGAAAATGGTGTGAAATACTGATTTTAATTTGTTTGAACGCGGTTAAAAATGTAGTTAACCTTCATTCTAAACTTTTTTTTTTCTTTTTGCAGACGATATCAACTCTTTTTTTTATTTTAAATATCGTTTGCCTTTTTTTCCCCCTGGAATTCTTTAGTAAAAATTCATTTTTCTTGGAACGAAAATACGATTGAGTAATAGAGCGGATATTTCTTGTTCCTAATGGATTTTAAGCAGAATAGTAGTAGTATTCTGCTTTTTAAATGTTCCATTATTCTTGCAGGTGATTTGTAATGATAATATAGATCGAATTGTTATGTTTTCTGGGGCCAAGATGCGTCTATTCAAATGGAAAGGAAAAAAAGCAACATGGTATGTATCTCATCATTAACGACTCGGCTTTCATTTTTTTATTTGATTTGGTACATGACTTTCTCGTATACTATCTTTCTACTTGACTTTTATGACTGATATTTCTTTCTATATATAAACTACTTTCAAGAAATGAAATAAAAACGAAGAGTTAGAAAAAAAAGCTCTTCCAAAAATATAAAGTAGTTTAAAGTAAAATAAAGTACTTTAAAATTCAATTTACAAAAATATATTTATTGTACGGATATTTATATTAATTTTAAAAATGAAGATTAACATGCATACAAAACCTACCTTTTTTTATGAAGTGGTTATCCCCATATGACGATTTTTTTCAACATTTATTATTTCGATTTTCATGATTTTTGGAATTTTTTAGATATTTGTCTTTTTGATTTTCGTCAATTTTAGTTTGAATTTTTGGGCACTTTTGTACATAATTGTCTGTTTCTAGAACTATTTGTATTAAAAATTCAGCAATAATGTATAACAATACAATTCTAAGTACTATATGTCCTAAAGTTTAAGATTATATTTTTTAGTTTCAAATACTCCTATTACTTTATTTTTATAAAAAGTCATAATTATATATTTTTGAACTTACAACACCTATTAAAAATCTTTATTAATTAACTGCAAAATTCTTTAAACGCTATATAGCGAAATTTTCCCGATAGCGGATTTTTCAACCGGAACCAATCGATTTCGTTGTAGATAAATTTCACTGTATATTTTACAGTCTCAAATTTCATTCATAAAAAGTTATAATTATATATTTTTGAACTTACACTTATTAAAAAATTTTATTACTTAAATAACTGCAAAATTCTTTAAACGCTGTATAACAAAATTTTCTCGATATAGCGAATTTTTAAACCGGAACCAATCGATTTATTGTAGATAAATTTCACTGTATTTTTTTACGGTCTCAAATTTCATTTATAAAAAGTTATAATTATATATTTTTGAACTTACACTAATTAAAAATTTTTATTACTTAAATAACTGCAAAATTCTTTAAACGCTGTAAAACGAAATTTTCTCGATAGCGAATTTTTCAATCGGAACCAATCGATTTCGTTGTATATAAAATCCACTGCATTTTTTTACTGTCTCAAATTTCATTTATAAAAAGTTTTATGTGTTTAAACTTACAACACCTATTACAAAACTTTATTACATAAATAACTACAAAATTCTTTAAATAACGAAATTTTTTTTCGATAACGAATTTTTCAACCGGAACCAATCGATTTCGTTGTATATAAAATCCACTGCATTTTTTTACTGTCTCAAATTTCATTTATAAAAAGTTATATGTGTTTGAAATTACAACACCTATTACAAAACTTTATTACATAAATAACTACAAAATTCTTTAAATAACGAAATTTTTTTTCGATAACGAATTTTTCAACCGGAACCAATCGATTTCGTTGTATATAAAATCCACTGCATTTTTTAACTGTCTCAAATTTCATTTATAAAAAGTTATATGTGTCTGAACTTACGACACCTATTACAAAACTTTATTACATAAATAACTACAAAATTCTTTAAATAACGAAATTTTTTTTCGATAACGAATTTTTCAACCGGAACCAATCGATTTCGTTGTATATAAAATCCACTGCATTTTTTAACTGTCTCAAATTTCATTTATAAAAAGTTATATGTGTTTGAACTTACGACACCTATTACAAAACTTTATTATATAAATAACTACAAAATTCTTTAAATAACGAAATTTTTTTTCGATTACGAATTTTTCAACCGGAACCAATCGATTTCGTTGTATATAAAATCCACTGCATTTTTTTACTGTCTCAAATTTCATTTATAAAAAGTTATATGTGTTTGAACTTACGACACCTATTACAAAACTTTATTATATAAATAACTACAAAATTCTTTAAATAACGAAATTTTTTTTCGATAACGAATTTTTCAACCGGAACCAATCGATTTCGTTGTATATAAAATCCACTGCATTTTTTTACTGTCTCAAATTTCATTTGTAAAAAGTTATATGTGTTTGAACTTACAACACCTATTACAAAACTTTATTATATAAATAACTACAAAATTCTTTAAATAACGAAATTTTTTTTCGATAACGAATTTTTCAACCGGAACCAATCGATTTCGTTGTATATAAAATCCACTGCATTTTTTTACTGTCTCAAATTTCATTTATAAAAAGTTATATGTGTTTGAACTCACAACACCTATTACAAAACTTTATTATATAAATAACTACAAAATTCTTTAAATAACGAAATTTTTTTCGATAACGAATTTTTCAACCGGAACCAATCGATTTCGTTGTATATAAAATCCACTGCATTTTTTTACTGTCTCAAATTTCATTTATAAAAAGTTATATGTGTTTGAACTTACAACACCTATTACAAAACTTTATTATATAAATAACTACAAAATTCTTTAATTAATGAATTTTTTTTTCGATAACGAATTTTTCAACCGGAACCAATCGATTTCGTTGTATATAAAATCCACTACATTTTTTTACTGTCTCAAATTTCATTTATAAAAAGTTATATGTGTTTGAACTTACAACACCTATTACAAAACTTTATTATATAAATAACTACAAAATTCTTTAAATAACGAAATTTTTTTTCGATAACGAATTTTTCAACCGGAACCAATTGATTTCGTTGTATATAAAATCCACTGCATTTTTTTACTGTCTCTAATTTCATTTATAAAAAGTTATATGTGTTTGAACTCACAACACCTATTACAAAACATTATTATATAAATAACTACAAAATTCTTTAAATAACGAAATTTTTTTCGATAACGAATTTTTCAACCGGAACCAATCGATTTCGTTGTATATAAAATCCACTGCATTTTTTTACTGTCTCAAATTTCATTTATAAAAAGTTATATGTGTTTGAACTTACAACACCTATTACAAAACTTTATTACATAAATAACTACAAAATTCTTTAAATAACGAAATATTTTTTCGATAACGAATTTTCCAACCGGAACCAATCGATTTCGTTGTGGATAAATTCCACTGTATTTTTTTACTGTCTCAAACTTCATTTATAAAAAGTTACATTTATATATTTTTGGACTTACAACACCTTTTAAAAATTTTTATTACTTAAATAACTGCAAAATTCTTTAAACGCTGAATAACAAAATTTTCTAGATAGCGAATTTTTCAACCGCAACCAATCGATTTCGTTGTTGATAAATTCTACTGTATTTTTTACTGTCTCAAATTTCATTCAACTACTAAATAATCAACCTAGGTACAGAATTATTTTTCATTCATGCGTTCAAAATTTAAATTAAAAAGTGTTGTTAATTTGAACTTTGAATTCAATATTTATACCTTTCTTTACTAGGAATGCAGAGGTCATACAACCTTCAATAGAAAGAAGCAAAATTGTTGCGGAAACTAAGCAATCCATGGAATATCTCGAAAATTTACATGATGAGTACAAGAAAATTTTAAACCAACTTTTAGAACAATTGCCAACTTTAAGTGAGAATGGTGATGATAAAAATTCATTAATTCAACAAAAAGTTGATGTTTTGAAAAAGAATTTGGTTGCAATTGAGCGAGGACTAGCTGATTCACAGGTAAGAGCAATAATTATTTGGAATGCAAGTTCCATTAATAACTAATAATTCAAATTTATTTTCCAAATATTTATCATAAAATAAAATATAAATTTATAATTTAACTTAAACAGTATATCCCAAGGACCTGGATGGCTGGGCGCTGGACTCATATTTGTGAGAACGGGAGTTTGAATCCAGCCGGCCGAAGTCTCCCCGTTTAGTAAATGGTAACTAATGCACGTTATATCTGTCAGATCACAAAGTCCTCGATGTTTCCATAAAAATTAATACCTATGGGGATACTGAATTGGAGATTGATCGTTCTCCGATTCAGGTCAAAATTACGATCAGTGGACGAATGAATGGGTCCGTCCTATAAACGGATGTGACATATGGGTTTAGAAAATGTCGAATTCTTGGCCTTAATGGCCAACAACAAAAAGAACAACAGTATATCCCAAAATTTATGTATAAAGTAGATTTGAAAAAAATTACAGATTTTTCTATAAAAATTTTTAACTTTTTATTAATTTATAAAGTATACAGTTTAGGAACATGTATGGAATAGCATATCGGGCAATAAAGAGATTTTACTACCACACGCGCATTATTTGGTCGAAAGTTTTAATGGGTGACTTAGCATAAATGTGGCTGAATTTCGTTGAAACAGCACTAAATTTCATGGGCTTCTTAGCATAAAACAGATTCAAAGCATGAAATAGATTCAAAGTTATTTTAGTTTTGGGGAGAAATAGAAGGGCGGTGTCCCATCAGTGTTTATTCACTAAAATTAAAGATTTTACTTAGTCAAATTTTAATTTGAGATAACGTGATTTTATATTCCTAAATCATGGAGACGTGGTGGCTTAGGAAATAGAGCGCTTGCCTCCCAATGAGGTGAATCAGGTTCGAATCAAAGCGATGGCTTGCACCGACCACAGTGCTGAAATATCCTCTGTGGTAGACGGATCATGGGTTAGAGTCTCCTTGCCGTCAGGCTAAGGGTGAGAGGTTTTCCTCTCCACGCAGAGCTTGACAAAGGCAAGGGCATACAGGGCAGCTGCCCCGGGCCCCCAAAATCGAATGGAAAGTTTCTCTTAGGTTTCCTTCTTTAATTAACTTTTTTTTAAACAAAATATCAGTACAGTGTACAACCCGTCAGTTTTGTGTTAGCTTCTTCATTAATCTATCGCATAAACACAAAAAACCTATATTTCGTAAATCCATGGCTTTCTAGTGTGGAATTCAGCTAAATTTTCGCAATTACGATGGACAAATTCGGTCAATCAAAAGCCTGTATTTTTACAAATCTCAAAATGAGATATGTTTACAAAAATACAGACTTCTGATTGTCCTAAGTGAGCCATCATAATTGCGAAAATTTAGCTGAATTCTGCCATAATTTCAGCAAGGAGATGGCAGTTTGATGACAAAGTTAATAATCAGAAAACTGTATTCGGCATGATGGACTTAGAATTGTCAGAAAATCAATAAAATGGACAGGAATGATATTTCGTCGGACCATTAGAGGGGGGACTTAATAGCTGTTTTAGGTTCTAGTCAATTTTCTTGTTATATATGTATAATAAGGTGAAAATTTTAAATACCTCCATGAAGTTCGATTCTTCATTACTGTAATGGAGGGGCCCCCGAAAAAGAAGTTTTTGCCCCGGACTCCAATTAGGCTAAATCGGGCCCTGTCTCCACTTAACGCAAATGTGGGTAAGTTCCTTCAAAAAGTCCTCCCCAAAGGAAAATTTCTCCCTATACTTGATCCAGGAGTTCCCTCGTCTCCTGCATTGGGTTCCAAATTATAAGGCTACGGAGTTGAACATTGGTAGCCGTAAACCCTAAATTGGGTCGGCTGCTCAACGACGGTTATCAAATCCTAAATTTTGCAATTAAATGTTTGTAACCCCCTCTATTATATATAGAGGATTACACTGGGGAAAAAAAAAAATTTCTGCCGCAAGAGATTTTTTAACAGATCTTTAGAATAAGTAACTAAAGCGGGAAACTGCTTGGTTCGGCATGCTATACCAGAAAAACAACTAACAGGGTGAGCAACATACTCAGATTTAACAAAGCATCATGCATCAGATCCAGCGCATGCGCATAAGAAGCAAAGTGGCTGTCAGAAGGTAAATCACCAGTGAATCGGTTGTTGAGCAACTCTACATGTATGTCTGGGGGCGCTAATTACCACCATTTTAGTCTTATGCCGAAATGTGTTAGCAGATTTAATTAACATGGATGATATAAATGTATTCTCAAAGGAATATCTTTATTAGCAATACAGTACCGTTTATCAATAGTGCAAAAGTGCAGAACAAACCAAAAATTAATTAAAGAGAAAACTTTTCTTCTTCTCCCCAACCCCAGTAGTGTTTGGGAGGAGGGGGGGGGGTCCGTTTCAAGAATTGCTGCGAGCCCTTAAATATTGTTTTTTCCTTTATACTCAGGGACCGCACTAAACCTTCGGGGACTGGTTTACATTATGACTACGGAAGCTAGCCTTCTTCCCCTATGTCTTTACTTTCGTATCACTGATTTCAAATCTGCAACCGGTTTTCTTTTATCCAAGCTACTTTCTTAATGGCATTTTTAGTCTATTTTTTGCGAAATGTATAAGTTTAAAAACGTTATAAGTAACAGGGGGTCGCATAAATATTGCGATAAACCTCCAGGGGTGTTAGGGAAAAATCAACAGAATTAAAATTGAAAAAAACCCTATTTCCTGAAAGGTCGTCATACGCCGCTAAGGGCCTAGTATGAACAATTTTTTCGTGTTATTTTGACTAGGCCATAATAAGGAAGCGTCCCTAGCCGCATACGACGATATTTCCAGCATGGGTTCCAAAGTAATTTTAATCCTGGTGATGTGTTCCAACTCTCCTAGAAGTTTGTCGCAACGTTTACGCGCCCCCTGTTATATATTATGTTTTTGAACCTGTGCATTTCGCGCAACATAATTTTTATAATATGATAAAAAAAAATTTATGCAATTAAATTTTTAAGCAATGTCATAAATTTTCTGCTCATTTTCTTTTTCCAGATATTCTTAATGCTGAATAACATTGTTGAAAATATCGAAACTGAAGTAAATGAAGCAGAATTAGAAATCAAATCTATGAAGGATAATATTAAATCTTTAAAATCAGAAAATAATTCTTTACGTCAGGATTTATCACTAGCTCAACGAAAACTTGTAGAAAGTGAAGAACAAGCCATTACTTTAGAAGTGGAAATAGAACAATTGAACTTTATGAACTCTTTGTTAACAGAAGAGGTGAGAAATATTATTTTATATTCAGTTTATATTCCTTGCAATAAATGATGATGATTTTTGCTTAATAGAAAATATAAAAAAAAATAATGTTTATATTTTAAAGGCTTGCCAGCTGAGAAAAAATACAGATTTTTTTTTTTTTTTTTTTTTTTTACCCACTTTCATACTGGTGAAAAGGGAGAACAGCATATCAATATAAAATATTGCTAACAATATAAAATATTGCTAACAATATAAAATATTGCTTAATGAAATTTCATTCTGATATAAAAATTTCGCAGAATAATTACTACCACGGGTACATGCACTCAACTAATTGACTGGAGGGCATTCGGGGCACGTGCCTAACTTGTGATGGCCACCACCTTCAGAAGTTGAGTACATTGAATATGTGACATGCATTTAATGTGATTTGCTTTCATTTCGCCTCCTAATGACGGGAACCGGGTTCGAATCCCAGCGATAGCTGGTCGATACGAATTGCGCATCCGACTCGCACTAACTACAGAGCTGACGTAAAATATCCTCAGTAATAGACGAATCATGGGTTAGAGTCCTCTTGCCGTTATGGGAGGTTAACGTGATTATCCTCTCCCTGTAACGCAAATATGGGCTAGTTCCATCAAAAAATCCTCCTCGGTGGCAAAAATTTCTACCAATACTTGACCCTGGAGTTCCCTCGTCTTCTGGATTGGGTTCAAAATTACAAAACTAAGGAGTTGAACTTTAATAGTCGTAAACTCAAAATTGGGTCGGCTGTTCAACGACGATTATAAAATTATTATTACCTCATTACCAATTATTATAATAACCAATAATTATAATAACTATATATATATATATATATATATATATATATATATATATATATATATATATATATATATAACTACGCTTCAATTCTTTGCAAAAGAATAAAAAAACATTAAACATAAAAAAAAAAAAATTACATCCCATAATACTTACACTGTAGCCTTCAGAAACGTATGAACTGCGCTGCCCTTCGCTGTTCTTTAGAGTTAGCGTGAACGCTGTTGGAAAGCCAGGGATCGAATAGATTCATGGACTATCTGTTACTTACTTATTTATTATTTCCTAGTTCGCTGGTGTCAGAATTGCAATACACCCGCAATTGGAAATTAAATAAGAAAAAATTAATGATCTACACATAAATCTCTCAGTTATATATTATATTATTTTATCAATTTAATATATATTATTTTATCAATATTATATTATCAATATATTATTTTATCAATTAAATTTTTTTTAAAAGATAATTTTATAATTATATAATATATTATATAATTATATTATTTAATATTATTTTATCAATTAAATTTGTTTTAAAAGAAATGGGAAATTAAAATGTTTACTTGCTTCTTCCATTTTTTTCTTTTTAAGAAAGAAAAGAAAAGTTCGAGAGAGAAACTAATGATTGGAGGAGGAAAGAAACAAAGTGAACAAACCACTCCCATAAATTCTTCTACAAAAATCCTCACACAATATTTATATATCAAAAATAGGGAAAATAATAACTTTTATTTTTTTATAACACAGAGAAAAAAAGGAGCTTAAAAAAGCAATTAAATAACCATCATATGCGTCTGCCGCTGTCTGGTGCTATGGAAACAAGAAGAGGGCATTTTAGGGAGGGTAGCTTCGATGAAGAGGTCTTTTTTTCTCTAGCCGAAACAAGTCCTAAAGAGGGACCCGGCACCCCTACTTGAAATAATCATACCTCGTTACCCTAGTCACCGCCACAGCTCCAGACGAATGTCTGGCTGAGTACCTATCTTAGACAAACAGTTTTACGTAATCTAGACTTCAAATGGTGCAATAAACTAAGTCTGAAACAAAAAAAAAAGTAATTGGGGCACTTTAGGGTAATGAGACATGTATTTACTTGAAGAAATCAAACCCCTGAGGTGTTAGTCATCACGAGGCTATTATTTCAAACTTAATAAAACAATAATTAATAAATAATTAATTCAGCTTAATAATTATTGCTCTTATGTATGTATGGACAATTACTTCCTTGTCGTAACTAACATATAACTTTTCGACAGCCAATCATAGATGACACATCAGATGAAGCCGAATCTTTAGATTTGAGTTTTATTGATGAAAAAGAAATGGAAGAAACTAGTTGTAAGTAAAAATTATATAACAATAAACAAACATTTTGTCAATATGCGACTACATTAGACACGTATATGAACACTACAGTTATTTTTATGTCCAAAATATGACCGACGATTAAAAAAAATCGATTATAGTAAGGAGAAGAACGTATAAATGTACTGTTTTACTGTGTTCAACTTATGAAATTGAATAACATATTGGCATTAAGTTTTAAATTTGGCAACAACATTTTTTAACAAATGATGCTACTGAATTGATAACTGTAGAACGATGTTCTCTGCCGCATGTCAGTCCGTTTCAAGATATATATTAGCACAGGAATCTAATGGACAACTAGTCGTTTTTTATCTCACTTTATTAGGTAGTCAAGTAAACTGTTAACCGAGCTTACAGACAAAACGTAAGTATTTGCCTCAAATTTTTTTTTTTTTTTTTTTTTTCAAAATCTACACAAATACCGATTTTGAAGAGTTATTGTTCCTCTCCAATCAAGTATTGTTGCATAACACAACAGGTTCAATCTTTTTCCTGACTTTGAATAACAACAAATTTAGAGGCAAATATTTGCAACGAAAACGAAACAGTTAAAAAGTTCCATCCCATTCTAATCATGTATTTTATCTTCGTTGAAATCTAGTGAAAATTTCTAGTTTCCTAAGCAGAACACAGCAAACCATTTATTTCCTATCCCCTCCCGCTCTTCTTAAATCGATTTGTAAAATCGTTAGAATTTTTGGGACATCCAGTAACTATTTTTACCGATTAGTCCAAATTTCACTGAATGTTTAAAATGATATAACAACGTTTAAAAATTTTTTTTAAATGACCGAATGTTTTAAATTACAGAATCAAAAATTTAAATAAAATCAGTTAAATATTTTCTCAGAATTTTTTTTTTTTTTTTAAAATCATACGTTTGAATTTTATTTCTCAATAAAATATTTAATTACTTTTTTTTTTCAATTTTTTGAGTTTATCCCTTAAATTATATAGTTCAATATTATTTTAAATTCTTTATACCTTATACCTATTCGACTAACATAAAATTTCATATTCACTATTTTCAAAAATAACTTCATTTCCTTTCTTACTTTTTTTTTCAGTATTCTACACATCCAATAAATGAAATGTTTTCATCTAATATAAATTAGTTAATCTTTTTAATATAAATCTCTTAATCTTTATCTTTATAATAATCTCTTAATAATCTTTATAATAATCTCTTAATTTTTATCTTAATAATTATCTTTATAATAATCTTTATTCTAAATTTTTTCTGCTCAGGTTCTTTTCCAAATTTGCCTTGTTTGTCAGAAATAGATCTCTCCAGCAATCCAAGACTAAAAATATTTTTTAATCTTGTAATGGGTTACATAACGAAAGGCTCATACGAAATTGCAGCTCCATTGTGCAAAACGACACTTCAAGATTTGCAAGAAAAATGCGGTCCAGCGCATCCAGATGTTATTTCAATGATGGACATTATTACTTTAGTTTACAGGTAAGTTAAGTTTCAAGTAAGTTAAATTAAGCTGAACGTTTCTTTTTTTCTCCGCTTGTTTTAAAGTAAGAATGTTTATGACATTATTAACATGAGTTTAAATAATCAAATATTTAAAGATCATGTGAAACAAATTAATAAATTACAGAAAAATAAAAACTCCTATTTTTATTTTCTAATTTATTGAAATACTATTCAAATAAATATAGGGTGTTCCGTCCGCTTGTTTTAAAGTAAGAATGTTTATGCCATTATTAACATGAGTTTAAAACAATCAAATATTTTAAGATCATGTGAAACAAATTCATAAATTATGTACAAAAAAATAAAAACTCCTATTTTTACTTTCTAATTTATTGAAATACTATTCAAATAAATGTAGGGTGTTCCGTCCGCTTGTTTTAAAGTAAGAATGTTAATGCCCGCTTGTTTTAAAGTAAGAATGTTTATGCCCGCTTGTTTTAAAGTAAGAATGTTTATGCCATTATTAACATGAGTTTAAAATAATCAAATATTTTGAGATCATGTGAAACAAATTAATAAATTATGTACAAAAAAAAAAGTCCTATTTTTATTTTCTAATTTATTGAAATACTATTCAAATAAATATAGAGTGTTCCGTCATGAACACCCTTCAAGCATAGCATCAATGGGAATCTGATGCTTTTCTGAATTTTATATTTTAGTTTATTAAAAAAAAATTCTGTTATAAGCATTAACAATTTATTATTGTTATTATTGTATATACGCAGTATGCTTTTATTGATTTTAATATTTTCGAAACACAATGCTTAATTAAAAAAAGCATAATTAAAAAAATTCAAAATTCATTTAAAATTCAATCAATGTATATTATTTTACACTGCATTATAAGCATATTGCTTTGATTTTGTTAAAAAAAAAAATAACAAAAAAGTAATATATTCCTCCTTTATCATTAGTAGTAAAACATTCCTTTGCTATTTTATATACACATAAGTATCCAGTTAATTTGCTGTTTTTTGTCCTTTTCATCAGTACAATATTTTTAAACATGTTTGAATTGAAAAATATATTATCTTGAAGTTTTCATGCTCTCCTTAAATTGTATTAATTCCATTGTATTAATTTTATTGATACAAATATTGTAAATTGAATAGATTTAATTAATGACTTCTAATAATTCTTAAATATGAGATTTTTAATGAACACTGAAAAACAAAGGGGAACTCATTCTTTTACACATTACTAATATAACATTTTAATATTAACTTTCTATTTGCATGTTAAGTTAAAATGTAAAGTAATGCATATTCCAATTTTCAGTTTTTTTTTTTATTTTTTTTTTTAAAGTTAGCATTTTTATGGAACGAAAGTGGTTTTTTAATTGTTTAATAATAATATTAATTAATAGTTTAAAAAATTCTCATGAGATTATACCTTATAATAATTTAAACACTTTTAATTCAGATCGTAAATAATTGCTTAAACTTTTTTAATTTTAAATAAACCAAAAATATGGTTTAAACAAAAACAACAACCAAAAAAGAGTTTTTCACTTTTAGTAAAAAAAAAAAAAAAAAAACTTTTTTTTTACTCTGGATGGATGTCATATATTCTCATTCTCAACCACATTCTGTTAGATTAGTTGGTTGGATATAGCTATTTCTTATTTCCTTCTTGATAAACTACACAGGATACTATTTTCTTATTTATTGAGTAACTAAATAATTTTTTTGAATATTTTCATTTCATTCATTTAAAAGTGTTAGACCTAGTTTAGTTACCAAATTTTAAGGTTGTATTTTTTAAACTTTAACTTTGAAAAGGTTTATAAAATACTTAAAACCATAACATTTAACCATTTCAGAAAATAAAATGAAACAGAATTATTCATTGGTTACTTAATAAGGAAATGGTGCGCCTCTCATAATTCTTTGTGTTAACTTGCTGGAAGTAAAAAATTATTTAACAGTAAGCATCAAAGTTAAAAGCATTAATATCATAACACAAAATGTAAAATAAAATGCTTAGGACATAATTATGATTCTCTTCTTTTACAGAGGAATGTCAAGGTATAAAGATGCAGCAAAAATGCAACGTGACGTTTTGGATATTAAAACTAAGCATTTTGAAGACAATAAATTAAGCGTAAGTGTTCATTGAACCAACAATTTTCTCAAATTATTTTACTGCACAGAAATTTCAAAACTGCTTTTTACTACTTTAATTACAGTAAATTCTCACTACTACACTCCATCCACAATGTTTCTTTTTATCTGATGAATTTGCATATGATTTAATATTAATTTGCCCTAAAATGATATTGTGTAAAGAAATAAACCTCAAAAGCAAATGTTAATTAACCCTGTGAAATAAGATTCTGTATAGAAATAAACTCGTGAAAGCAAATATTCCTTCTGCACAAATCTCAACACTATTTTTTCTCTTTGCAATGATGTTTCTATCCCATAACAAAAAGACTATTTTCTATTTTATTATCTGTCACCCTTTTTTTTAAAATTTATTTTATAAACATAATAATGATGTTCGGACTTGTCACCTTCCTTAAATTCAAGAAGATTAATGTATAGTTTCCGTTACAATCTGATCCCTCAAAATCTGAAGTCACCTACGGCACTTTTCTAAAAAATATAGATATGATTTCCTTGAAAGTTTCAATTTTAAAATTTTTGTATGCTTACACATTCTTATAGTGTCCATTTTTGGCTCTAGTATTTTAAAAATAAAAAGGCAATCAAAATGGGCTACAGGTGACGCAGAACAGAACTCTCTACCTATTGCACCACTTTGCATGTTTTCACCATTAGCATGTGGATAGCCAAGTGAAGGAAGTGCGTTAGTTTCTCTCTTGGTTTTCAAATAGATTAAAATCTTGTAAGTTAGGATACTATACGGATAATAATTAAATATAGTTCTAAAAGAAACTGTCTTGAAAATTTTAGAAGATTTTTCTGACAATTAAATATGAAAAATATTATTAAAGGGGAAAATATCGTAGTACATTCCCATACAACTAAAAAAAGAAGGAGAGGAAAGGGGGAGGGTCAAGACATGGTACTAGTTCTTGTCCCAGCTGGCGTATTTGAGCATTACAATCGCAAGAATATTTTTATTTTATTGCATTTTTGACTGTTGATAATATAGCTGCATAGATTAAGGTAATAACCAATCAGATATAAAACCAGTCCTCTTATGGTAAATAGGGCGTGAGAAAACTAAGTAAACATATTGAATTTTTAAATATAATTAGTGAATCTAGGCGTATCTTATTATTGCACTGAGGCATTTCAATACAGCTGTTTTTTTTTTCCTTAAAAAAATACCATTTTGTTAAGTATACATATTAAAAAAAAGTTAAAGCTTTTTATATCATAAGTACATCAATTCTTAACCCATTTTCAGCCAAAGGAGCGTAAACACAACATTTCAAAAAAGAAAAATTTATTAACACTATGACATATATTTTTCACAAATTTTATTTTTCTGCTACTTTTTAAGGTTTCTGAAGAGATGTGTAAAATATTAGTAATTCAATTTGAGTAAACACTTTCCATTCAGAAATTTTCAAACTAAGCTAGTTTTTTTTTATTATTTAAAACGATTATTGATGAATTCAACTTTTTGGAAATGTATAACCATCCCATTTGATATTAATCATTTGTTTTCATGAGGGATTAAAGTTGCAGTTCTGAAAATTTAATAAAACAAATGTCATAAAAAGCACTAGTGTTTAACTAAATTACTTCTATATTAATTTTGTCAATTGTGCACATATATGCACCACTTTATTTCTTAAATAAAATATTATTTTTCAAGCGTAAAACTTTTTTTTGCGTCTTAGCGAACGTAATTTAAGCATATTTCAATGAAAATACGTAACCACATTTCATGTTACCAGATTTTATAACATTTCTATGCTTGACCTAAAATAGGTAATTACAATAGTATATCCTTCTGTAATAATAACTTTATCCTATAGCATTGTTATAATGAGGCTTTACAATATTTGTTTTATAATTCTTATGCATACTTGTACCTTTCATAGTTTTGAAAAGGTTTTATAATTTGTGCAATTAAAACTTTTAGACCTAGGAGATACTATTAAACCTTTCTTTATATAATGTTACTAAACAATGCAAGAAATTCATTAGGTACCAACTGCCTAACTGGTTCTAAAATAAAATGTTTTCAATGTGTTAATTTTGGAAGAAGAAATTGACTAAGTGTACCTCGTTTTCAGATTGAACTTAGTGAGTTTAAATATAAAAAACAAACAATGAATAGATCTAAAATTTTTTTAAACTTAGAGATAATTTTTTATACATATACTTTAATTCTCAATAATTTGTCCTAAAACTAATTTTTCTAAATTTACTACTTAAAATTGATGACATTAATTTAATACTACTATTTTGCAATCTCTTTTAAGTCAGGTAATTTTTTTTCTCTAAAATAGTTTTTACAAAAGTATTTTATTTTAAATTCATTAAAGAAATTTAAAAATGGAAAAAGTTGTTTCTTTAAAAACTATCACTCAAAAACTAAATAAAACACATAATCGTACAAAAAAAAAACTCCAAAAAGTTCATTTTACTAAAATTAATTCAAACTGGCTGCAAAATTAAAAATACCAAAGACCTTACAATAGTAAGTATGTTACCAATGTAAGAAAATTTAGCTTAATATGAATGAAACAGTAGGGTGTGATAGAAATAGGGAATGATATAGAGTTAAATATAACTTAAAAATACCTTGGTTAAACTAGCCCGTAAGTTTAAATGGAAAAGTAAAAGCAAAATCAAGTAAATACTATTTGTCATAATCATTGAAGAAACTTCATGGCTTCTAAATTTACTTACAGGAGAAATAAATATTTTTAAACTTTTTAAGTATTAATTAGATCTTTTTATTTTCAGATTGCTTCAACATTGAATAACTTAAGTGCTCTTTATGGAAAAATTGGAAAAACAGAAGAAGCTAAAAAATTTTGCAAAACTGCTGTGAAATATCGCAAAATTGTAAGAAGATTATTAATAGGGTATTCTTTAAACATTGGCTTGGATATATGTTATGAAACAATTAAAAAACAGTCATTAGAAATCTTAGTAACAGCAAAGAAATATTTATTTTAAAAAATAGAAAAGAAACTTACTTATTTAGTGCTCTGTCATTAAAATTAACTTATTACCATTTAATTAACTAAATTAATTTATACAAGATATTGTAAATATTATAGCTCTTTAAATGCATTCATTAAAATTAGTTTGGTTTGGTTGTTAAAATCTCACTAGAGCTAGACTAAAGACATTAAAATTAAATTGAATTAATGTTCATAAGTTAGAGTTAGTTCTGTCATATTATAACAGGAGCACCTCAGCTCATCCATCATTTTATAATTGTTTCATCCTTACCTCTTACACTATTGTGATTTAAAATAAGTAATAGAAATCTAATAAGTTTTTTTAACATAAGAAAACTATAAGAAACACTATCTTTGAACAGGTTTTAGGCAAAAGTCACCCAGATGTTGGAAAGCAGTTATGTAACTTGGCAGCTATTTGTCGACACAGAAATGAACAAGATGATGCAATAAATTGTTACAAGGAGGCTTTAAACATCTTTTCTAATACTATTGGTCCTGAAAATAGTCATGCAATTAAAGCCAGAGATAATCTAGTAAGTATTATATTTACTATTATATTCATGAAACAGGTTGTTTAATAATGAAATATTTATAACATATTTTTTTTAAATAATAAAATAAATGTAAGTTTGTTGCCAATTTAAGAAAATGCCACTTATGTAACAAAATAAAACTTGGGTAATTATTAAAAAAAAGCATAACATTAGTAGCTACTATTTATCAAAGTTATTGAAGAAACTTATATACAAATCTCTTTCTATTAAAAAAAAGTTAATACCGAAATGTTTTAAATAAGTTTAAGTGTGTGTTTGTTTTCTAGGCAAAGGTTTAGCACAAAATAGAAACCAAAGATAGAAACATTCAGTGTGATCCCATAGCCATTGAGTTGACCCATAAAAACAGCCTGCTAAAATGTAAAACTTATGCTTATATATTTGAATGATGTTTAGTATGTTTGGATATGTCAAACTATAAAGGTGATATCACTTTCTAGGAACCAGTTTTAGGGGCTGTATGATTAAAAAATAAATTCTAATGATGAGTCAATATTTGGAGAATAACTTAATTCTATAGTTTTCAGCTAAAAATATTGTATTGTTTCCTTTTAGGCCTCTTTATGTGTAGAAACAAAAAGATATAAAGAAGCAGAAAATATATACAAAGAAATATTGAAATATGATCCACAAGAGACTGTAAAATCAGGTGAGAACTCAATTAAATTAATTTTATTTACTTATAAGTTATTTCTTTTATTTTTTAGTTGAACATAAAAAATGCCTATAAAACATGCAAGATTTAATAATATTATAAAAAAATGCATAAGATAAAATATTTGAAAGGTGATTTGTCTTTATGCTCCATTTCCAAAATGTTTGAGGTTAATAAAGAATAAAAGATGAATTAAGTAACGCATAATTTTAATTTAGTAATTTAAACATAGAAATTATATAAATAAGAGGCAGAAAAAGTTTTTTTCTATGATTATAGTGTTATGTTTCATAGCACAAAAAATATTAAAATATGTAGCAGATATTCCTTTATTTTAATATAAGTAATATTATAGCTGTTATTTCTCTTTAGAGGAAGAAGTTCAAAACAAATCTCTACTAACGTAAGACATAAAGAGGAACAAAGCAATAGGTAATGTGTAAAAGAGCCAAAGATCAAGTTCCAATTTAGTCAATTATTCATGAATTTTTAAATACTTTTTTATTGAAATTCATTATTCTTCATTGTAATAATTTACTTTTTATATTTTCATAAAATGTTTCATCTCCAAATATATTAAAATGCCAAAATGTTCACGTGTTTTGTCTTCACTTTCAATTTATTCTTATAATTTGTATTGAAAAACACCTTACTAAAATACACACATGGACAATGAAATCTAATTCTTTATAAATTCCATTTATAAATTCTTTATAGATTTCACCTTGAATTTAGAAAAAATTTAATTTTTATTTTTTAATCCTCTGGTTGTTTTTACACGAGTATCTTTTATGCAACTGAATACTCTTTTGCTTAACCCCTTTTACCTAGAAAAATGAGATTTTAAAAAACATATTTATAAGAAAAAAGTTGCTTCTAACACTCTTATTCAATAGATAAATGCCTTTTATCCAATAGACTTTCAAAACTACTACAATATCTTTAACCTACAAATCTTTATTAAAGTTAGTAAATTACCTAACCTATACTTTTTTAGAGTAATGTAGTAAGACAAAAACCCTGTCAGTCTATCAAGAAACTATACAATTTAATAACAAAAATAAGAGACACATAAAGAATTTTTTTTTCAGTTTAAATCAGGTCATTAGATTAAACTCATATACAGTACACCAGTTTTGTTCACTTAGTTATATGATTTAATATATAATTTCAGGTGAAATTGCATATTTCCCATTTACAACTGATTCCTAATTAATGTTATAACTAACATTATTAAAAAGTCGGTAAATAAGCATACATTTTTTCAAGGGGTCAATTAAGTGTCCTAAATTCAGTATTATCAAATAATAATTTGAGGGGGGGGGGGGGAAACACGGCAATTGTTTAATTTCACTAAAATAAGAGATAAGTTTTACAAATTTAGATTATTTAAGACTCAATGCATAATGAACTTTTTTTCAGCAGTATTTAGAAAACAAGAAGGCAGATAAAATTTCCAAGTAAATTCTAACACAATATAAAGGTGATGTAACCAGAATAAATTAAATGAAGATTTATATACTTTTGTTTAATAAATACGAATTAAAAAATCTAAAAAAACATTGATTAATGCGCATTTTGCTAAAATAGATTCAGGGAAAAAATTTATTTTTCATTCCCATGCCACTAGGGGAATGGCAATAATAAAAATATGAATTAAAATATTAAAAAAATTGATTAATGCATATTTTGCATTAATAGATTCAGAAATAAAGGACAATGGGGAACCAACATAGTTGGCCCCTCTTAAATACAAGTTTCTGTATCTGAGTATGCAACAGCATTACTTTATTTTTGTTATTTTTTAATGTTTAGATAATTTTTTACATTTAACACTATGTAGATAAAAAAAATACATCAATTAATTGAGCTAATCTGACCAAATAAAGATTTATTTATATGAATCACATAATTTTAATTTTTCAGTGTTAAAACACTTTATAACATTTCAGTGTTAAAACACTTCAATGTGGCATAAAACAAAAATTTGACACAAAATCACAAACATTGAATCTACACAATTTTTAGATCAACAAACTTCATTTTCATAGAAGACTAATAAAATAAAATCCATGAATTTAAAACTTTCATGAATGCCCGATGGAAGCTTTGTTCATAAATCACATGGGTACTTTTGACCATAACATTATAACATGCTGCATAAATAAATTTAATTCCTTATATACAGCAAATATATTTCCTGAAATTACATTGATTATTCACATAAATATCAGAATAAATTAACACCAATATCCAAACAGCCTGACAATTTAATGTTATCTTACAGTTTGAAACAATCAACTTTCCTATACAAATTTCGGTCTAAAACAATTTAGTCATTGACATAAATAATTTCAAAAGTTATCAACAAAACCTTACTTGATGCTTAAAATCACAGGACAATGTTTTTAATATAAAGAATATTAATGTAAACATTTGTGGTTTGTCTTGTATTTTATTTATTTTTGGCATTAATACAAAGCTTGTGTAGAAATTCAAACTCTATTGTAAATATTTATGGCATATAAAATATATTTTAATATACTTTTTGTTTTTAATAAAAGTCAACTTAATTATTGCTATATGATGAATAATTTCAACATATTTCTTAAACTTCAGAGACCTGGTTTGTGGTAACATGAATATGTAGCATAAGTGAGGGTCAAAAAACAAAAGTTGTATGTTTTTATAGTATGTTTATTACGTACATTTTCATCAAAAAATTGTTTAAAAAATAGCTATTTTAGTAAAACAATTCAGCAATAAAAATATACAATCTCAACTAAAAACAAAAACAATAATTGTTTTCTCACAGCTAATCACTTTGGGCAATGTCAAACAATAAAGTATATAAAATTTTAATGGTAATGGAAGGATTTCATCAAAAATAAGGTCCTGGTTGTTTCTTTAGAGATTTTAGTTCTTTAAGAAAAATTATGAAAATTTATAACTTTATTCAAGTAAAAAAAAAAAAATTCTGTTGTTAACAGTTAAATTATACAAACTATTTAAATCTGATGAGGTGATAATGATTTTTAATCTAACAGTATTTAAAAATAAAAAGTTCCTGATTAAAATTTTCTAAAAATATATTTCAGCCATAACATTAATTGATAAAAGTCAAAATAGATTTTTAGTTTACAAGTTTAATGAAATATCAAACTTATGTTATATAGTTATTAGCAGCCTTTTTTACTTACAAATCTTAGGAAATTCTAAAACCAGATATATTAATAAGTTAAAAATATAAAATTTGATAAATATTTTCCAAAGGAGAGAAGGATGATAATAATAGAATCTTAAGCTCAATTCATAGTTTTAATTCATCAGAAAAAACTAATAAATTATTCTTGTAGAAAAATGTATAAATGTGTATTCTTTCAGCATAATATTAGGTATGATTAAAAAAGTTAATAAACAAATATCAGTTTCAGTATTAATGACAGGTGTAGCATTTCCTAATTTTCAAACATTAATTTTCAATTTTAAAAATGTTTCTAGATATGTTTTCCACAATCTGCTTAAGTGAAAAATATATAGAATCCTTTACACAAAGAAACCTTTCCGATAATTATTTAAAAAACTGATATAATATTTTTTAAACAAAATTCAGGATACATAAAAACCTTATTATTGACTTTTTATTGCCCGGTTATTATTATTTATTAATATTTCACATTTTTCATTGAAACTATCTCAGAAAAATATTTAAATGAACCACCGTTGTACTTGAAAAATTTTAAGATGAAATTGGCAGTTTAAATTTTTATTACAGAATATAAAATCTCTTTTATTTACATGACATTATGAACACACTTATTATTGTGAAATAAATCAAAACATTAAAAAATGTTCAAACGAAAAAACTAGATAATATTTCAAATAAATTTGACAAAAATATTTCTGCTACATAGTGAAAAAAAAATTTTTTTTATACATTTTGTAAATAAATCCAAAAATTTTTGTTTAATGTTTAAAATTTTCAATAATAAGCACCATATGAAATAAATGGGAAAAAATAGTTAAAATGCCTAAGCATAATAGCATTAAGTTTACTCAATGTATAATAACTTGTTTCCAAAATTACTTTTTCCCATTCATTTTCAAAATTACTTTTTACTTTCAAAATTTTCAAGAATTTCTAAATATGTTTTCAATTCTTTTTAATTAAGTGGAAGATTCTGAAACAAGAATATCATGGTTTATATGATGCAGTATAAAAATTTATACCTTTATGACCGAAAATACTTCTGTCACATAGTGAAAAAAATTTTTGTTTTTTACAAATTTTATAAATAAATCCATAACTTTTTGTTTAATGTTTAAAACTTTCAATAATCAGCACCATATGAAATAAATGGAAAAAATAGTTAAAATGCCTAGGAATTATAGCATTAAGTTTACTCAGTGTATAATAACTTGTTTTGAAATTACTTTTTCACATTCATTTTCATTTTCAAAATTACTTTTTACATTCAAAATGTTCAAGAATTTCTAAATATGTATTCAATTCTTTTTAATTAAGTGGAAGATTCTGAAACAAGAATATCATGTTTCATATGAAGCAGTATAAAAATGTATACCTTTGAAGTTTCATTTAATTTAAAATTGATTGAGATAACTAGTCTAATGCTAAACTGCATTAAAATAGTTGGTCCCTAATGTGAAAATATGATTAGGTTAAAGGTAGGTTTAAAATAATAAAATTTATTGGCTGTCAAAGATAAAAACTCCATCAATTGAAAGCAAATTGTTCTAATTTAGAATGCACCCTGAAAGATGTGTGATTTTTACAACAAATAATGCTTACATTTTTTAAAAAATTTTAAAAACAATCAGATGCATGAAAGTTAAGATTACTTTACTTAAATTTTTGCAAGTTTTATGAAACAATGAATCTAACATGTTCTCATAATACAAAGAACACATTTGAAAACATTTAAAAAATATTTTAATATTATAATATAAAGAAGGCACAAAGCAAAAAAAAAAAAAACGAGCTCCAAGCAGGTCTATTCTTAAAATTAAATTGTTACTCAAACTAATTGACTGTGTGGAACGTTTGGATTATCAAACATTTGAACTATCCAAAATTACGTCATTGGTAGAAAAAACAATTGGTGAAATAAAACATTTAAGCGATTACAGGTACTGTAAACAAACCTGTGCATCATATTTTTTTATTCAATTACACACAATATAACTAATTTTATGCCTAATACCTCTAAATAATTTTCAAAAAATAAGAAATTCAAGGCTTATAAAAAAGTAAGAAACATCAATTTAGCGAGTTGCTTATATTTTTTTCACTTTAACTCTAATAATAGACCAAGTTAACTTTTTATATGTCACCTAAAAAATTTTCTTCAAGAAAAATTCTGCAATTAATCTTCCAAAACTCAATAACGTAGAATTAATGTCAAGTTTATGTAAGAAAAAAAGAAGAATAGAGTACCTAAGGCATAGATAACTTGGAAATCAAAATATTTACACATATGATAAACAAGATTCGTAATGAAACAAAAATATTGCAATTAACTATAAGTGATTGTGAAAAAAAACGATTTAAAATAATTTAAGAGTATAATGCAAATTATTCAATTTCTAATAAAATCAAACAATGGGAAAACTTATATTTAAAATATCTACAATAATAAAGGAAATTTTTTTTTTATAGTTAACTATTAAAGATCAAAAGCAAACACTAAAATTAAAATAACTTGCATGAAAGAACTGTAAATACTTCATAACTAATAGCTCCTTATTAAATGATCAATGAACTTAAAATAAAAAGTTTGGGAAAATATCACAGTAAAAGAGTAATGAAAAAAAAAACTAAATACACTAATTTTTTCATAACAGAATTTTATGTATATGAATATGAACTTGGGATATAAACTCCCAATATAACTTAAAAACTCCCAATTATTCTTAGAACAAATACAATCTGAGGATTATATTTGTTAGCATTTTTCAATTTCATGCTAAAGATGCACATGCACACAGTTATCCAGACCAATGCAGCATAAACTATGAATAGTAAACCCAAATGGATTACTTTATACAATATCAATATATATATATATATATATATATATATATATATATATATATATATATATATATATATATATATATGTGTGTGTATATATATATGTATATATGTATATATATATATATATATATATATATAGAAAACTAACAACATGCTTAGTTCCATATTGCAATTTGACCTATTTTCTCCATTAACTCAGCATTCAACAAGATGATTATTAACTGTCTAAATGGAAGGGATATAAAAAATTATACAAACAAAAACTGAAAAAAAAAACCAAAGAAATTGAGAAAGAAAAAGAATTGATTATCTTTTTGAAGATACAAGTTATCTGTAAAGCTGTGTTAACATGTGTTTGCCATTCAAAACCACAATGCAAATGTGGAGAGAATATTTTCATGAATAGCATAAAAATGACCAAATAAAAGAAACATGGTGCCAGAAGAAACAATGTAAAGAATTTAGATTTGCCAAGAAATTTTGAGATGATTTATCCTAATTTTATAATTATAAAAAAATGATTACTCAAAAATTTAAAATTAAATTTAAAGTATTACAATAGTATAAAGCATTAGCATTCAATATTTTTTTATCATTTTATGTGCTCATTTTATGACAATGCTTGAACTTTATTGAAACCATTATCTACCTACTTCAACATTTTAAATTTATTAAGCATTTAAAAAGCAAATACCAATGCTTAGCAAATGCGGTAACTCTATCTATTATTGAGTAAAAACATTTTGGTATGAAAAGAGGTTTCAAATACAAAAAGTCTAAAAGGCCTGTGTCAAGCAAAGTTGTATTGTGTTAGTAAAATGTTTCCAAAAAGATACTAATGCTTCATTAACTATATTTCATCAATGTAAAAGTCCTCATAAAATTTATGCTTTACTTTGTAAACATAAAACTCACATAGTTAAATTAATGCAAACTTAAATTGAAATAAGTACTTAAAAACAATAATCCGACAAATTAATTCTCAAAAATTACCCTTTTAAAAAATTTATGAAACTTTGCTAGTGAAAACTAAATAATTTACATTAATTTTATTAATTTCAAAACCTTATTTTTTAAATAATAAAGCATTAGGTCACTGTCACAATAAAACATAAATTTAATTATGAAATAAAAGTACCATACATTTCAGAATATAAGCCCATTTATATATAATCTAGGATTAAGCTTTCTTCTTCAAAAATTCCTAAAAATTCAGATATGAACAGGCATAAAAAAAGATATGACGTCTTTGTGGGTAATTTTCAACTTCTCTTTGGGACTACTCAGCCATCTCAGTTTATTTACCTTTGTTAATAAATAAAAACCCACTGACTCTTTCCCTTTTATATATATATATATATATATATATATATATATATATATATATTATTACACATTAACAGGTTATTGTTTACCACTCTCTTCTCAAATCTTTCAACTACCACTCAGAATTTGTAGTAGATTGCCAGTAGTTCCACTTAGTAAGAAGGCAAAATGAATCACAGACTATCTGAATTCTGAATCTTTAACCTTTTCTGTTCATTTACTGTTTTATAAGGAAAATAATTTACTGTTTTATAATAATAAATAATAAAATAAGGATTACTGTTTTATAAGGTAAAAGAAAATCTTCAGCCTATACTCAAGAAATATGCAGTATTTAAAATGTAGCTCTTAAATTTTTGAGCAGAGCAGTATACTTGAAATGCATTAACCTAGTCATATTCTAACATGATGCTTTAGTATTAGAATAAATTATTTATCTTATTTCCTTACTCAGTTATAAATTTGTTGTTAACATTAAAAAGTATATATTACAGTAAGTAATATTCAGTTATATATTACAGAATATTACTTGCTAACATTAAGTATCATTGAGTTTTTGAAATAAAAGGGAAATCATCAGTTTAATATAGATGCAGCCATAAAAATATACACTTGTGATTTTAATTTAATAGATATCTGAATGAAAACAAACTTTTTATTGATATGGAACGTTTTAACATCACTCAAGTTTAACAAAGCTAAATGTGAACTATTACACATTAACAGGTTCTGATTACCAGAGAATAATATTCACATTTTATTCCCTTTACCAATATACACTTCAAATATAATCTTAAACAGCATAACACCATCTATTTCTCTATTAAAAAAAAGAAAAATTTTAAACAACTTAAGTCACTATCCCATATAGCACTTAGAATAAATTAAAACAAGTCACATATGCTTTTCAGTAAAAATATATCACAAAGTATTAAGTATACATAACAATTTAAAACATAATAAACCATAATAAAATACAAATTCTATTGTTGTCTGTAGGTAATAAAATACGGCAAAAAGCCATCAACTATGCCATTTCTTTTTCGGACACATTAAAAATAAAACCACCAGAATTGGATATAAATGAATATTAAAAAAAATCGAAAAGTGATATGCACTTTTCCTTTAAAAAGCAAATGCTTTTATTACAGGTGATAATTCATTCAGTTTTAAAATATTATAGAACATCTTTTTTAAAAATGTCATTGTATATAACATCACGTATTTATACCAGAACTACCAATAGAAAAATAAAATCTACATGTATAATGATTTTTTGGTTTTTAAAAGATGAAATGCTTCAGCAAGATGATATTTTCTAAAAAGAATAGTACAATATTTTTTTGTTTGTTAGTAAATATAAAAGAATTTACTTTAAAATAAGTCTTCAAACACTCCATTGCAGTCTGTGTCTGTGTGTTGATGATATTAATCTTCTCCTTCAGATTCTGTAACAATAAATTTATTTTTAAAATTTAACATACTGCAGATATTCAAACATAATAAATTAAATTACACTTTTACAAACAAAAAAGAAAATCTAAAATTCATAGAAAAATATTTATAACAAATATAACAGTTTATCTTCCTTAATGAAGAGGTGCCAACTTTCCAAACTAGTTACTAGTAATCAGAAATAGAACAACACCAAAATTTATACAGTTAATTTTTATCAAATTGAAATTAGCGTATAGAGAACTTAATTTTATATTTGCATACATTATTGATAATATTGTGTGTGAATTTATGATTAAATAAAAAAAAGTAACAGATAAAGATACTAAATCAGAAATTATACAAGAATGAAATTTTGGACTTAAGAGTAAAATTAAATTCAATACTTAGAATCACTAGTTTTCGGTTAAGTTGGATCTAGCCCTTACTGGTTTTTTAAAATCCTGCATTTGACCACAAAAAAATTTTGCTCAGAGCATTTAAAAATTAAGTTTATGTCTTTTTGTTTTTCTTTAACGAAAGATTAAGTTTTAGAATAGCTAGCAGAATGGGAGAAAGATATAACTTCTTTACTTTTCATTTTATTTCTTGTTTCTTTCAAGTAATTTTTGTTGTTTTAGGAGTAAAAAAATTTATTGTAGATTAGTTGCAAACAAAATTTTTTGACTCTTTGTAGTTAAGGGGAAAAACCTATTTTTAACAAATTATTAAAGAAATGTTAAAAAACCATAATTTTTATTCTTCAACCATAAGACCATGACTTTAAAATTGTAATAGTTATGAATAAATCCTAATGGTTGGCAACTTTCTTAATAGCTTTATAAAAAAATATAATTATAAATCAAAATATTATTCTACAGAAAAACACATAATTCAGTATGCACTTATATTGAAAGCTTCAACAGATTTTTTGAACCATTTAATTATATCAAGTATGCAATGCATTTTAAAACTTGAAGAGATTTATTTACATTTTATCACCAAAAAAAATGGTAGTTTTTGCAGTTTTTAAGAGAATAATTAAGCAATTTGATTTTTCAAATAAGTATCATAATATATCCTTTCCCTTAAATAAAACGGTATAAAACGAATGACACAAAAGTTTATTAAATATTTTGTAACATTGCACCCTCCCAACAACCCAAAAAACAGGCTGATTAGAAATAATTGTTTTTCTATTACAGGAGTTGTAATCTCTGAACCATTTTCTATTGAAATGAAGATACAAAAAGACATTTTTCGTAAATGGAACATTGAAGAATTTTTTATACGTCTTACTATAACCACATTGCTGGGAAAAGTAGTCACTTATCTAACTTTTTTACATATTGCTCTTCACACAGAATTGAAGCATTCTATCATTACTCTCTTACTCTATTTTGGACTGGTTGTTTTGCCTACTTCCAAGCCTTTCCGACAGCAATCAATTTAAAACCGTCCTTTATGAAATTGCTTTAGAACTTTCCCTTTTTTGTAGTCCTGAGGGTTCCAAACAAAAGTGCGTTTGTTTTAAATTTCTCAGGTTCTTGGAAAACACGAACAATCGATTTTTCTTTATGATGATATTTTTATTTTTTTTTTTTTACAGTGCCATGTTTCAGATCCATAGAGAAGGACAAATTTTGCATTAGTATTAAAAATTTTAATTTTCATTTAAATTGTTATCTTTTTTATTTTTACAGAATTTTGTCAAACAAGATTTTAAATCTGAACAAAGAGTAATGTTTTCAGTACAATGCTAGCTGATTCCTTAACTAAAGCAAGATTTTAGTCAGAAACTGCAGTATCCATTCCATTTGCTGATTCATTCAATGGAACAGAAAACTTGCATTTGAATTCGACCATACTGAATATGGCTAAAGTCAGATCCTCTACACGTCTCAATATTATTTTTTATGCTAATTAGTTTTGCCTCTGATTCTTTAACTTTGTAGCTCAAAAAATGTTCGTTGGATAAAAATATTTTTAACTGTGATTAGTTGCACTTTTTTACCCTTTATGTTTACATGTATTTCATATTTTTGGTTTTAATAAAAGACAAAACAGACTTTTTTTAAGTATCAGTAACTCATTTTGCACTCCCAGTTATCATACTCCATGTGATTCATTTTTAATCTTATTTTCGACCAATTATTTTAATCTTCATAAAATGATTTGGCAAGCTACAGGTTAAAGACACCTATTATAAATTCACTGATTTTTTTTAAATCATTGATTTAAAAATTAATCAAGCATATCATGAGATAATACAAAATAAGTTAACTTAAAGCATAATACCTTCTTCAGCATTTTGCAACCATTCTATGAATTTACGAGTTTGATCCAGAAATATACTTTTCCCTTTGGGAGAATGAGCTTCTTTATACCACTTCAGTATCACATCTTCACTCAAAACTTCAGCTGAGATATATGAAAAAAAAATCGCTTGATAAAATATTAATAACATATACAAAAAAACACTCTCAAAAGTAACACTTAAGTAAACATATAATATCAAGATATTTTATTAGCCATTGATCATTTGTTCATGTATTTCAGAGGTCTGCTTTAAAAATCTAATTACCTGAAAAAGTTTATAAATATATTTTAAAAATTTAAACCTATTTGTTATTCTTTTTAAAAGCAATCTTAATATTGTTTTAATAAAATTCTACTTTAAACTTAGCATTACAATAAAAGTATGAAATAACTTCAAATATTTATCAACAATAAGAAAAATCTTGTATATCACGTGCTTTCATAAATTTTTTAACATAGAAATTTATAGAAGTGTGAAGCAGAAGTAACTTAATTGAACTTGAAATTAAGGTATGGAAATAAATGTTTATCCTAAACCTGAGAAGTTTAACACAAGTTTTTAAATGGAACCCTTAAAACAACCTGAAAAAAAGGAAGACCTAAAATAACTACTCAGAGAAAGGTTATAAATAAACTGAAAGCAATTGGCAAGGAAAGAGGAAAAAGATCTAGCAAGAAATAAACTAAGATGAAGAGCAATGATAGAACCCCATACTCCAATTTAAAGTGACAAAGAATATGTGTGTATGTTAGCAATAATTTGTCTAGTCTACTCAAGAAGTCTAGAAGAATAGTCTAGTTTACTCAAGAAGCTAATAATATGTACATGCTTTTTTTAAGGAACAATAGATAATAAAGCTTAAATATATAGAAACTAAATGTAGTTTTTGCAGACATACTGTTACTATTTAAAAATTAAATTATTGCACAAGAGTTTAAAACATTTTATTATACTATAGATAGATAATTCTAACAACTCTAAAGAAAAACAGCACCAATGAATTTCAAAATGCAAATATGCCTCATGTCTTATAAGCCACATGATTTTTATCAAACATTATGTTGAAAATAGTTGAATGAAAAACTAGACATTAATCTTTTAAGTGTTTTCATATTTACATAAACTGAGTGTTCAGCAGTTAATGTTACTAAGAAAAACCTTATTACAAAGTTGATGTTGAAGAAATTTTTTTTAAATAATACTAATAGCTGTATGAAAGAATTATGCTACAATTCATTTAATATGTTGCACAAGTAGCAGAAACACCTATCACACTAATTAAACATATACTGCAAATATATGTACAGAAGTGTATGGAAAGTAATGTCATTTATTTTCTTAGTACTTTTACCTATTAACTTTTTACCATTAATTATAATTACTATGGCTAAAAAAAATAAATAAAAAAATGAAGACAATGTTTCCTGGCTCGTACCTCCCCAAACATCACTGGTACCAGAGCACCCGTTCAGGAAGTGCACTCAACATTCGGTGCAACCGCAAGGATGAGACAGCGCTTACCAGCGGCCACCTTAAGTCTCTTTCTTTCGAGGGTAGTGTTAAAATCTTCCCAAACTGCCCCAGGTACCAAAACATGCTGGCTTCTCCCCAACATATCCTGGACTGGACAAGAGGGACATTCTAGAAAACCCTTTTTTGGTGTCCAACTTCCTCCGGGTCATGGGTTTCATGGACATTGTTTAGCCCTGCTAATTTTGGGGATTAGGAAGAAGTACTATGGTTAAAAGAATTTTAAGTAACAGTTATATTAACTGTACAGTACTCCCTCGTTTTTTGCAGTTAATGGGGACCAGAACCTTCTGCAAAAGTTAAAAACCAAGAAAGTAGGATTAGCAAACCCTAGGAATTTTCGTGTATGCGGGTACAAGAATGTTTTAAATATGTAAACAGTATTTATATTTTACAAATTTAAAACAAAAATTACAACAGTATACGTATTTACTTAAAAGTGTCAGTGCTAATTGATAGGGATAAAAACAAAACCTTATACAGTAATAAACATTAATCAACATTGCTTTCTGAGAGAGGCGAAGAGCCTTGTGTTGGTAGTGGAGGAGAGGCTCTCACTTGACTCGTAGAAGCTTTAGGCTCACTCAGAGACTCTTCTGCTGAAGCTTGGATAGTTGTGCACCACGTTTGGCCACAATTTCTTCCAGCTAGATTTTATAGTCTCATTCTTCGTGTCCTTTTAATGCTTTCTGAATATTAGACAAACATGAGGTAATATTGTAACTGCGCCAGTATGCTTTCAAGTTGAATTCGTCATTGGCATCATCAACTGCTGAGATGAGGCCCTCCATCGTATAGCGATTGTAGAGTGTCTTAAAGGCACTAATGGCACCTTGATCTATTGGCTGAATCAGAGATGTAGTGTTCGGGGGTAGAAACTCTATCTGCACACCGTCATTTTGCAGGTCCGTTGCATGGCCTCCTGCACAGTCCATCAGGAGAAGCACCGGAGGCTCTTTTTAGCCAGATACAGCTTCATCTGAGAAATGAAGCAATGGATGAACCACTCAGGGGTCAGAGCTTTCGCTCTCTAGGCCTTGGGGTTATGCATCTAGAACATGGGCAGCAGAGTCGTATTTTTGATATTTAATGCTCCATCTCTTTGTTTGACATGCAGTGATCCTTCTCTCTCACGCATAAACATGAAGCAACGCTCCTTTCCACAATGTGGCTGCCGACATGGTTGTAATTTTTCATTTTTATTTTTTGATGAATATTTTGGAAAAACCCGCGAAGCACTGAAGTCGCAAAACATGAAGCGCAAAGTGGCGAGGGAACACTCTAGTTACATTCTTCGTATTTATTTTTTAATAGTTCTATAAATATGAAGTACACTATGTTATATTTTATGTGATAAAATAGCACATATTTTGTTAGGCATAAATTCCAATTCTCTAAGAGATAGGCAAGAAACTTGGAAAGTTTAGAAATTTCTGGGTTAAATTCCAGAGAGCTATGGTTATGTTTTAATTACAACTAGTAATTAGAACATTAAGCTAGTTCTTAGTAGAATAAACTCAGTTTAAAAGAATATTTACCACAATATATATAATTTAAACATATGTATAAAAGGCCAGATGGTAAATTAGTTATGTCTTTAAATCCTGGGGGAAAAATTTTTTAAAAAAATTTGTTACTTTTAAAAATTTCAACTTAAGTTCATAATACCAATAAGAAATATTTTCCACAAAAAGCATCACTTTTGGTTAAGTTGATTTTAAATTATGATACCAAAATAATTGAAAACTATATTTAAAATTATCAAACCTCCTGTTTTTGCTTTGCATCATATGCAGAAAGCTATGTTACAAAGAAATCAAAACTTTAAGATAATAGACTGCTTTCTCATGTTTCATTAAACATTTTTTTAATATTTAAAAAAGTTTTCGTTCTTTATATCAAAACTTGTCCTAAATATTAATAGGTTGTTGGTAATTAAAAAAATATATAAAACACTCCTGAATAATAAAGTTTGATTTCCTTATGATACACATGAATACATAAAGTTTAAGATAGAAAAACCAAATGTTTACTTTTATAGAAGAGAACAACCATTTTTTCAAATACTTTCAAAAAATTCATGTTATCATAGCAATATTCCTGCATTTTGACAAGTAGAGCAAGTTCAGATTTAGCATTTCGAGTGAATGCAGACAAGAGAGAAGTATATTGCCGCAAATGTTTCACTGCTTGTTCGGGGACTAATTCTTCTTTTTTGTTCCACTCCATCATAGCCATCAATGAGGTCCACAGCTATTAAAAGATGGGCAGTTAAAAATATATTTATAGTAAAGGATAATCATTAGAAAATGAATAAAGAAATAAGAAATCTTTATGGACAATTCCAAACAATCAACTTTCCATAAAATTTCAATAGTTTTGAAAATAAGGAATAAGGTTTCAAAGATATAACAAGAGAAATTTCCTTCATTTACAAGTCATTTCCGAGAGTTAGTCTATTATTTACTAATTATTTCAGAAAGCTCATTGTTCTATTGAATCTTTAAACAAGCTTTATACCAAATTATATTGACTGATTGCATACTACATTTATTTTTTGCACTAATGAGATATGTAGTGAAAGTTCACTTTAAAAACACTTCTTAAAGAAAGAAACTTACACTGAGGACATCCTCGGATTCTCCAATAACTTTTAGTTACAGGTTCCTGCTTCTAATGGCAGACAACCAAGCCTAAGCAGTAATTTGGGCTAAAAACAGCTTCCTTTTTTATCTCATTAAAGAAGGTCTTTCATATGTTTATAAATTGTGTGCTATTTCTTACAAATATGATTTTTAAGCAAGGTTGCATACTGAAATATTTTTTGTCTGCATAGCAACACTAAACAATTTCAAGAGCTTGTATAAGACCTAGTGCACTACAAGTTAATATTGCAAGGTCATTTTGCAACAGATGTTTTACTTCGGGTAGTTCTTGTGAATGAGATCCAATTAACAATTCATTCATTCCTAAATATATTTAACATTAGATGAAAGATAATTTCACCTTTGGCTGATTAGGAAAAACTTTTGCAATCAAGAATTCTTGTGGGGTTTCAGTAATTCAGAATATTAAACAATAAGCTTCAAATTTGTATTACTTTTCTGGAGACACTATTTTTCAAAATGCTTATAAATGGTTTGATTTTAAAAGAAAAATTAAAAATAAACATAAATGAGAAAATAGCAATTCTTGAAAACTATCAGAACACTTAAAAATCATTATCACTTAAATTGAAATATCTATTACGTCAATTAAAACAAAAACGTCAAAAATGACGAAAATATATAAACTGTTTTTAATCATAATAAACTTTAAAAGAAAAATGTATTACATGGTAGAAAAACAGTAATAGCTACCAACCCATGTCTTGAAAAGAAGCCAGCAAATCAATAAGTTTGTGGTGTAAACAGCATACTAGGTTCAAGTACCAAAGTTGGTGACCTGACGAACCTGTAAACTTCTATGTATATTCAATGTATTCTGTGTAATCTTTCTGAAGTATAATGAACTGAACTGAACTTCAAGTGAATGAAATGTATAGATATAAAATCATAAAATTTTGTTTTTTCTCTCTTTCCCGCTATGTTTTACGGCTATTCATTTGTTCTACGAGTTTGATTATAATCCTGGATGTTTTTAATCTAGTTGTTAAAATGTTATTAAATTTATTTTTACATTTTACCTTTTGTATCGCTGACGATTCACCTATCTAAAATGCAGGATTTAATGCACGCAACCTTTATCGCCACAAGTCTGTTTTTTATTACTCCTAACGAGATCAAAACAATAAATTGTATTTCTTTTTGTAATTGTACAAAGTTTCTATAAATATTTTTTAAATAGAAATTGTATTTATTAATTTATAATTTTCCTCTTTTAAGCACTTAGAGCTAAATTTGCTGAGCCTCAAAGGTGTCCTCTTATTGACGTTCATTGAATATTTGTATGTGTCTGTTAAATTCATGCAATTACAAATTATCACAAAACAGTTATATAACACAAAAAGATTCGAGAAACATACCAAAACAGCAATTTCATGCTCAGGAATGGAGTGCTTTTTCATTTGTTCCTTTATAATTGGGATAATCTAAAAGTCAAATTTAATTTTTCTTAAATCAATAGTAGCAAATTATTAGGAAAAACATAAACAACTTATATCTATAGAACAAATGTTCATATTATAAAGAGCATGTGAGAATATAAAACGATTTATCTTTAAGCACTGGATGTTTCTTTTAATTTATTAATTGCAATGCATTGGGAATATATATGATCACAGAAATATATTTAATAACAAACACCTTATAATCTTTGAATAATTAAAAGTGACATGAAATGTATGAGTATATATAAAAACTTTGTAAAATGAGTAAATATAAAAACGATTTATCTTTAAGCACTGGATGTTTCTTTTAATTTATTAATTGCAATGCATTGGGAATATATATGATCACAGAAATATATTTAATAACAAACAACTTATAATCTTTGAATAATTAAAAGTGACATGAAATGTATGAGTATATATAAAAACTTACTTTTTCTGATGGCGTTTTAAGGATTTTTTTTTTTTTTTTGGTTCATTTAAATATTCAACTAATATATAACTTCTAAATTTAAATCTATACTAGAGTGGGTAAAGCTTAACGAGAAACAGTTTGAGTAATTTAGATTTATTGGTGATAATATTTAATGATTGATAACATCATTAGAAAAAGGGAATTTAGTTAAAAGTAAATGTAGAAGAAAATGCAGACCTGAACTATCAATAGAAAATTATCGAAACATTTCATTCAAAAGAAGAATTAAAAAACATTTTTTTGACTTATTATTGCATTCCCAGTAATCAAGCATAAGCAAATTCAACATTCACAATATTTATAACAAATATGCTAAAATAAACTTACATATTTTATGTGGCTTACTCATAATTGCAGATATTAAAAGTAATAATCTAAAAAAACTGTCCAGTCATACTAATTCAGAAACAATTTTAAAAATTTATCAATCATATATATATACAAGGGTTTTTAAGTAAGGGCCATTTTGTTGTGTAATAGGTGATGCATGCGTTGCAATGAGTGCTCGTGTCGTGTCCTGACATTCCTTGGGAACAACTGTGCTCAGTTGCGGCTGTACCTGTAACTGTAGGTAAACTGTAAGATCAGTTATGTGACTTTAAAATGTTCAAATTTAACAAATCACCCGCCCCGCACAAGATACAGTCAGTTATGTGTTTTTAGTAGGCAAAAAAATCTATCTGCTGCATACTTTCACTGGCAGATTTGTGAAGTAGCAAAACTCCCTGCCATGCTGACAGAGAATTTTGTTACTCTATGACAATGACTCTCTCCGCAGCTTAGATTCCAGCTTTACGGGACTCTTTTGGTTAGGAAGTTTTGGACATTCCTTCATTACAGCCCAGACATTGAAATGAGTGATTTTTAACTTTTCCGATATTTCAAACATAATTTTGGAGACAGTCAGTACAACAATGACGAATTTGTGAAAACAACCATTACTTCCAGGTTAATGGAGCAGGCGGCACGCTTGTATGAAGAGGGTATTCTAAATCTAGTTGTAAGGTATGACAACTGGCTTGGCAATTATGCTAAAAAAATATGAGCAACATATGTAGAATCTGAAAATAAATTTGCTTCTTAAAAATTTTCTATCTATTGGTTTTTGTTTTCAAATGGCCCTTACTTAAATAACAACCCTCACACACACACACACACACATTATATATATATATATATATATATATATATATATATATATATATATATATATATATATATATATATACATATATATATATACATATATATATATATATATATATATATATATACATATATATATATATATATATATATATATATATATATATATATAGTTGCTGAGAGTTGTTATTGACCATCACCCTTGATTCATCAACTGTTGAACAGTGCCAGACTGTCTACAAGGGAAAAGTCCTAGAATTCACTTCAACTAGTGATATTTCTCTGTGATTCTTCAGTGATATTTCTCTTCAACTAAATATATATAGTCAATAAAAAGTTTTCATTTCTCTGTGCAAATTATATTACAATAAAATTTCCAGATTTTTATGCTACCCTGTACACAAAATTTTGATTCAAAATAGGTGGAAACAAAATTTAACTTTGAGCCATGAACAATTTTAACGCTAGTACAGTTCTACTAATTAATATTTTTCCAACTCACACCAAAAGAAAAAATCAAAACAGTTACCTCTTTCACCTGAGCACCATCTTTTAGCAGCAATCCAATATGCAACTGAAGCTCTTTTTTGACACTTTGATTTTCTTGAGCTTTCTAAAAATTGTTTATAAAGAATTGCACATCATGCCAAAACTTATAAATATATGAACAAACACATCAAATTAAAATTATTTAAATTTTTATTAATCAACAGAAAAGTTGAATTTTCAGCTTCTTTTTATAGAATATTAAACTTATCTATATATAAAACTTTAACATTACTATAAATCTGCTAGAACAAAATAAAGTAAAGTAAGTTCTAACTATTTGTTTAAAAACAAGCAGAGTAACCAATAACTTCTAGATTATATCTGACACTCATTTAAATTAAAATGAATAGATATTTGTTTAGAAAGACGGGGAATAGCACACTGATAAAAAAAAAGCTCGTTCTTTATGTTAGTTTATTCAGAACTGCCAATCTTTTACCTTTATTAAGAAAATTACTTTTAGTGGTAGATAAGTTTGTGTTTTTATTTTTTGTTCAGTGAATTTGATTTAATGTTATTTTTCACACCACTACCATACATATTGGTGTAAAAGTAAATTTTTCAAATTCCCCAAAATTTCAGAAAAATCAGGCGGTCAACTTACACACCCTTAATTAAGTCAGAAATTTGCTGACCGTGAAATAATGTAATGAGATAGATATGAATAAAGTAAGTTCTTTCTAAAGTACTTTCTAAGTAATGAGATAGATATGAATAATAAACTTAAAATTTTTTTTATATTTTTTTCTTTTCAGCAGACAGCTTATGCGGACTATATACCAGAAATCTTTCTCGTAATTAAAAATAGAGGTCGACTTATATATCAGGATGTACATTACATACATGTAAATAAATAGAAAGTTTATAGGAAATGCCACTTTGTTTCAACTCTCTCATGGTGAGGTTTTTAAAATTTTGGCAAAATTAACAAAAATTCTGAAGATAGATAAGTTTCATAATAATGCCAACAAATCTTTTAATTAGCTTAACTATCATGAGAGCTATGGCTAAGTAGGTAAAAAGTAACATTAAGAATCTAAAACTTTCAATCTCTCTGTTGATGAGACAATTGGAGCCATATTTACAAAATTGCTGCTACCTACTGCTTCATATTTTGAGGTAAATTGCTATTACCCCATCATATTCTGTTAAAGAAAGATGTTTAACTATAAAAGATATGTTTTGTGTTTAATTTGAAATTTAAAATATTGCCTATAATAATTAGTTGTCATGTTTACAGTCTATTCTATGAACAATTCAGAATCCATTTTAGTGAAATTCTGAAAAGAACTTAATCTGAGTGTTTCATTTTCTTTTGAAAAGGTTCAGAATAATGTTGGATTACTCAAAAAATTATTTTTTAATAAAATAGTTTTATTTTAAACATAACATGTCTTAACTGTAAATATTTAAGAAATTCATGCTAAATCAACTTGTATTTGATGAAGAAAAAAATATATTTTCAAGATATAAAGCTATCAAGAAGAATGTGTTAGTAAGTTGGAATAGATTTATTTGTGAACAGATATTCTCATAAACCTAAATTTATTTTTGCTGGAATCTAATGAATACTTTATTTTAATTATATGAAAAGCAAATTTCTTGAGCTAAACTTTTCTTCTTATATTTTCAAATAAACAGTTAAAAAGCTATTTATATGTTTGTTTACAGCAAATAACTTAAAAAATTAAGTCTTTTAAATATGTCTACAATTTCAATGTTTTCAAGATAGATTAACTTTTTCTATTTGTTTTGCTAATTATTAAATGTTACATTGCATGTTGCTTAGATTTCTTTTTTTTTTTTTTTAATGTTAAATTCAAGTAACTACACTAATTTATATGATTTACATTACAAAGAGTTCTACACGATGGGCATTGGTATAGCTTAATTCTGTTACTCAAATTACAGCTACGGATACAAGAAAGTATATACAGGAGAGAACCATTTATCCGGTATCCAGATAACCGGGAAAAAAATTTCTCGATTTTCCCGCCATTTTAAACTAGAACGATTATGAAAAAATGCGGAAATTGGACTCATCCTTGAAGTTGAGTAGAGGAAAATGTGAGGAAGGGTAGAATTTCCCCCCCGTTAACCCAGAGAAACGTCATTTCTTCTCTGACCTTGACAATCTTCAGATCGAGAGGAGGCAGGGAAGGGATGAATGTTTTATTTTCTCCTTTAGGCCGTCAATCAAACTCAAAGGAGTGGCATGCTGACTTCGTTTTCTCTGATTTATGAGGGGGTGGGGAAAATGCATTGCACGTGCATATCAGTGAACAGAAGATGAAAGAAGAATATCTTTATCTATTTGACATCGATTAATAAAAATAAAATATTTTTCTTTTGAATAAATTCCGATTCTTTGGTATCATTTGCAAGTTTTTCTTGATGTGGAATCACATCTGCTTTCGTTAAAAATCGTGTTTTTATGAATAAAAAAAAAAGGAGAATTGTTTATTAATTTAAACATACGATTATTTTATGAAGCAGATTGCAGTTTTGTTTTTCTGATTCCACTACGCTTGATTTTTTTTCCCGATAAATTTTGCTCTTAATAAATTAATTCTTTTTATTCATAAATTTTATCATTAGGTTTTTCTTTATCTTTTTAATTCCGTTGATCTTGCCTTGTTCCGGGCTTTAATATTTATGTTAGTGCCTTTTTTAATGATTGTTTCGGTTCGATAATTTTCGTTGTTTTGATTTAGATTAATAAGTTTTCCTTTTATTTTATCGTTTTCCCCCTTGTATAATTAGGTATGAAATATATTGCGTTATTTAATCATTTGTTTTGTTTATATTAGTTAATTTAGGAATTGTAATTATTTTTAAAAAATAAATATGAGAATTTTGTATTTTTTAAACTTGTTTTTCTTTTCTAAACTTGCAAATTTTTTTTATTCTTTTAAATTTTATTTTTCTACCATTTTTTTTTCTTTTTAAATTTAGGATTGCTTACCTTTTTTCTTTTACTTTAAAATGTGTTACACCTTTTCCTTGTAATTCGGGTGCGATAAAACATCGATTAACGACACTTTTTGGTTGATTTAGAAAACCGGGAAATTCAGACATCCGGGATAGCGATGGTCCCGAGCATCCCGGATAATTGGTTCTCTACTGTATTTATTTCTGACAAAGTAACTCTGTTCCAGTTCTTTTAGTTTGAGTAATTTAGTTTAGTTTGAGTTGAGTATTAATGCTCGATAATTGACAAGTGGTTACTAGATAAATGGTTAATCTTGAATTACTTCTGTTCTTCAGTACTAAATTATTCAAATTGTCTAAAACAATAAAAAAAAATATTTGCATATAAACATTCTTGTTTACTATACATAGTATTACATGAATACATAACTTCCAAGCAATAAAAATAAATCCTGCCACAAAATAAAATCTAAGACTTATAAAGGTTAGTTTAGCAACAAATCATTGAACAGCCCTTTAAACTTGAAAAGTCCAGTGCGAACAAGTTCTAAGTGAACTTTTTAAAAATATTCTGATTTTTCAAAGAAAGATCTGATTTTTATTTAGTTTAATTAGCAACAACAATTTAAAAAGTGGTTCAATTCCACAAATCTCAGCAGACAAATGTAAAGGTACTAAATGACAAACGCTGAGTGCTTTGGTAGTGAAAGAAAATTCTCAGCATGTTTGGCAACTAACATTAGACAAATATTTTTTAAGTTACTCTCTTTAAGCAGCAAAATAAAATTGCAAGAGTGTGAATGCAAATGCACAATCAACTTAAGTACTAGGGATGCAAAAGATAAATGCAAGGCAGACTTTTTTTCGCCATAGTCAACTATAAACTTCAAAGCTATATTACTTTATTGCCTGAAAGTGCTACACAAATACTACATATACTCAGCTTTTCCATTGATTAAAAACTGGCATTTGGAGGTAACTACTAAATTTTGTTAACATACCAAGAATTCTAGTAACTGACTTAATCCATTTGTCTTAAAAGTGCTGTTCAAAACTTCAATACTTCTTTTGCTTGCAGGGAAAAATTCCTACGAGAAAGAATAATATAAATTAATAAATCAGTTAAATAATTTTTATAGTAAAATGCATTGCTATCAGTGCTGAGGGGAAGTTAAAGAATAGGTTTTATAAACTTGTTTACTTTCATGTTTATTACAATGTTTTTTATTCTTTCTTTTTTTACTTAAGTATTATTGTCTTTTGGTCATTACCTGAAATACATGCAATAAAGTTCTTACAATTATTTTTTAATCCTTCACTCAATTTCATAAAAAAAAATTTCAGTTTCTTTTTTTTTAAGTACAGAACAATTTACAAAATTCTAGACCACATTTTTTCTAAAACTGACTATTTTTTCTATAAGGAAAACATGATTATTCTAAATAAAGGTATAATTTATGGATTTAATTAGATACAGCTATGTAATAACGCTGATATTTTGTATAGCATATGAAGTTAACTTTTTAGTTTTTTTAGTTTTACTTCGTAAAATAAAGGTACCCCCAAAAAGTTTTAATGTAGAGTAGTTCATATCTTATTTAATAAATTAAATGGATTGATACACATTCATTTATTAAGGAGCAATGAAAACTTTTTCAACAAAACCTTTCAACCTATTCAGCAAATCAGGTTTCATCTCATTGATTACGTAATATTAATTTTAAGGTAAATCTTTATTTTTCCTTTTGCTAAATTGTAATAATTTTCAGATTTTCACAAGAAAAGTCTTTTTTTCTTACTGCTCCTGAAAAATTTTGGCTAAAAACAAATTCCCCAATATATTTAGATCTTTTCTGAACCATATGAATTTGGTATTTGAATAGAACAGTGTTACTTAAACTACATAGTAACTAATTAAGCACATTAACAATGCAATACAAACCATTAAACGGGAATCTAACCCGGCTTTTCTAAGAGAAGCCCATACTGTAATACTATCTCTTTCATGAAGCCAAGTTTTGAAAACTTCAGTGATGAATTCCAGAGCCACACCTAAACAAATAATAAAATATAGAAGCTGTAGCCTACGATAATAAAAATTATAATATTCTAGCACAAAATACCATCTTTCACTAAATGGTCTTGTAAAACTTTAGAAAGAACAGAAGGAGGAATTTGTCCACCGGCAAGAAGTATCGCAGTAACTTTGGCCAACTTGTAACGCTGGCTAAGAGTGAATCCCTTTAAAAATACTAATACCTACAAAAAAGAAGAAAATTACAATAAAAATATATTATATGCCAATAATAATATGGAAATTAGAAAATTAGAATGATATGCAAAATATTACTCTCAAAATATGAAATTGAAATATAAATTACTTTTAAAAATCCTAGGCAAAAATTAAACTATAAAAATTAAGACATACATTGCAGAAGTTATAAACAACAATTTATACCTGATAAAAAAGTTATCAAAAACTAAGTATTGTCAGAGTTAAAGATATAAACATTGAAATCTAAGTTGTTTTATGAATGAAAATAAAACGAAGCTTCACCAATTTTGATTTGTTAGAACGATTAAGAAAGACAGGGAAATGATAGTTACTAATTTCAACTTAAGCACTCATCAAAGTAACCCTTATTATTCTCTCATTTTTCTCAACAGAGCAAAACTCTAATTTCAATTCTCTATGTATTGTGGTTTTCAGCTTATAAGCTATATTAATATAGAAAGTATTTTTGTGTACCGTATTTTTTGGCGGTAGCACCGCGGCGCTATCGAAAAAAAAGTTGTTTTTTTCCTACATGTGGCGCTTCTGACGAAGTAATTTTTAGCAGCAAAAAATTTCTCAAGTAAATTTATTTAAGATTAAAAAATTTTCTGAGAGAAAGACTATTAAAAAAATTAATAACGAAGTTGACGAAATATTTGTCCGTATCGCGATCTGCTGCAGAACAATTGCCAATTCTTAGCAAACTTTCGGCAGCAGCCTGCAAGAAAATAAATAAACGAAATAATAATTTTAAAAAAACATTGCGTAAGGAGAAAATTTAAAAGGTAAGCATCTTGTATCCAACCCCAGCTTAAAGAAAAATCGAAAGCTAGAAATCTACTTAGCGCCTTGGCAATTGTAATTGGAGCGGACAGAAAAGGAAGTAATAGGACCCCAAATCCGGCACTCACGGGACCGACGAAATGCCGAACTTCGGATCTCTTTCGGAAATTCCAATATGGCGCTCAAATATTACTATAATTCAATTACACTGTCAATTTTATGAAAAACCAATAAAATTAGTCAAGTTTTGATCGTAGATTATGATAGGGTGAATTTAAAACTGGCCCATCTTAAGAAATTTTATTAATTAAAATAATCATCTATATAATATTATCAAGAAGAAATAATCCGAAGGAGAAATAATTCAAGAAGTAATCCGAATCCTCCGATGAAGAAGAAATAATCGTTTCTTCTTCGGAGCGAGATCATAGCTCTCGTTTTTTTCATTTAGATAAAATTTTGTTTTAACAAAAGACGCTCACCTCACAAGAAAAAAAAAGCTAACAAGGAATTACAAAAAAAAGTAACAATTTATGCTAAGGAACTAACGATAACAGCAAAAAACAAGCTAAAAACTAATAACTATAAAAATAAAAAAAACAAAAAAAATAAAAACAAGCAAACAACTAACAACAAGAAAAAAAACAAGCTAACTGTAAACAAAAAAAAAATATTAAAAAAATTAACAGTTAATAACTAATAAAAAAGCCGCAAAATAAATGAATCAAATAAAAATCGCAAAAGGGATAGAATTCATTTTGTACTCCACGTGGTAGTTACAATGTCAACTGGGTGTGGCCAATTTATGGTCAAACAGAAGAGAGAAATGTGGGGACAAACCAGTAAAGCACAAGCACAGCTGTCAAGATTGATTGATCAGTTTCTTCCAACTTGCATTTCTTTATTTTGTTCCTTGGAAATGAAGGTGTTTTTACTTTTCACTTTATTTGAAACTGCTTTAGAAACAGATGTTTCATTTGACACAGATTTATTATATATTTTTTTCAAGCTTTTTTATTTTTAAAGGATAAAATAAAGTTACTTACTTCAACAAAATAAAATTCCAAATAAAAAGAGAATATAGCTGATTTTTTTGTCTCATCAATATATATTTCTTTAAAAAAAAAAAAAAAAAAAATTAGATCAGATTAAAGATTGTGAAAGTGAAACTCATTTCCCCTTCCCTCATTCTTTCTTCAGAATTTTTTTGGGGCGCTCTTAGTTATTTCTTATTCTTGTTATTATTAGTTATTTCGTTATTATTAGTTTCGTTATTATTAGTTTTTCCTTAGTTTGTTAACTGTAATAAATTTTTAATTTTATTTTTCTTATTACATTGTTTTACGAATTTCTGTAATCAGTCCAGCATTAATTCAGCTGCTGAGCATATAAATATTTTTTTGCTGTTCAAGATCAAGATGTAGTTAATTTACGTCGCACTAGAGCTGCACAATGGGCTATTGGCGACGGTCTGGGAAACATCCCTGAGGATGATCCGAAGACATGCCATCACAATTTTGATCCTCTGCAGAGGGGATGGCACCCCTGCTTCGGTAGCCCAACGACCTGCACGCGAAGTCGAGCACTTTACGGTAGAACAGTTTAACGAGGACCAATACCGCACACCCTCGGTCCCTACGCAGACTGATCCAAGTGGTCACCCACCCGCACACTGACCGCAGCCAGTGATGCTTGACTTCGGTGATCTGCTGGGAACCGTGTCTTAACGATCAGTCCACTGCGGGACATTTTTTTGCAGTTAATTATTTGCTATTCTGTTTTTTGGCGCGGTGCTAACTGGTAAGAACAACTTTATTTTATATCGTTTTTTTGTTTTTTTTTTGCTGAAGGAGAAAAATTTTACACATCAACTCTTTGTTAACGCAGTTTAGGATATTCTCACCCCACCCCCCAAAAAATTTAGAAATTAGGTTATTTGATGTTTTAAAAAATAAATTGTTGTACTTGTGTGGTGCCAACAGATAAGAACAATTTTATTTTATATCGTTTTGTTGCTCTTTTTTTTTTTTTTTTTTTGCTGAAAAATAAATTTTTCATTATAATTTAGAAATTAAAACCTTACTTTATGAAATGTATAAAAAAAATTTATTTTTTATTATACAGATATTCTAAATGGTAATTTAATAATCTCTTGCATAAGGATGCTGATATGTGCGGTGTAGCGCCATTGCGGCGCTTACTATAACTTTTTTTTTTTTTTAAAATTTCATTTTCATCGATGTGCGACGCTTTCGCTGAAAAATACGGTAAGTAGTATTTAAAGTTTAAAAAAATCTCGCTAAATAATTATTCCTTCAACATATCGCTATTTCTTTAAGTTTTATTACAGATATAGTAGTTACCTTCATCGTATATTTATATTTGAAGAATATTAATTTTGATTTTAAAAAAATGCTCAATTCTATCCTCAATTCACAATTATGATTGCGAATTGAGTAATTGAATTGATTGGGAAGTTCATCATCATAACTGCCAACTTTTACACTCTTCCAGAAAGAAATTTTTAAAAAGGTAGTAAAATGACAATTTAATTAATTGTTTAAAAGTTTACAATAACATCGTAAAACATGTTTGTTTAAATCATCAAGTGTATGTTTAATCATTGATTGTATGTACTTTGTATGTTTGAATCAAAATGGAGGTCCAGAATCATGTATAAATGTTTTAACAATTTAAATATTAAAAAAAATATTTCAGAGAATCTGACAGAATTTATTACAATGTGTTAATTAATTTTTCTGATGTACTAAATTTTGTTTGTACACCAATGAAGTAAACATAGTACTCAAACAACTTCTTTTACAAATTTTAAAAAAAAATGACAACCTTTTTAAATTCATCTTCCAAAGTTTTCTCTAAGTACTTGTAACGTCTTATCAGCTTTGTGAGAACCTAAAAAGAAAGATTATTTGTTAAAAAAATTAAAAATTTTAATTAAAGAAGAATATATTTTCTAAATAACAATAAGACAATATTAATACTTGGGCATAGTTTTTTAGAGATTCCAAATCGTCTCCAGCATTGAAAATACAAACATCAGTCCGTGATACCTTAAGAGGATCCACATCCAAAGCTAGCGTACCTCCAGGAGCTAAGCAATGAAGAATAATCAAAACATTAAAACAGCTTAACTACTACTTATATTTTCATTTGAAAAAAATTACTAAACCAGAAAAATATGATAGAAGAAAAATATTCTATTAGTATATTAGAAGAGCATTTATACACAATTAAATCTTGTTATCAGGGTTAGCTTTTTAATGGTAAAAAAAAACAAGCATAAAAGTAAAAACCTGGTAAATACTATTAACCCATATAAGTGGCTATATATATATATATATAATTACAATGGCTGTATATATAAGTATCTGACAATTGATTAAATTATACACATAAATTATTTAATATACATATATCAGACTACATTTAAAAAAGGCAAGTAACAAACTAAAATAGTAAAATTTGCTCTAATTAAGTATACAGTCGAACTCGTTTATAACGAGCACAAAGGGACCGTAACATGTACTTGTTAAATCCGAGTGCTCGTAATAAACGGGTCCTTAAGGCAGGCGTGCAACCAGAAGAGGGGGGGGGGGCTTGGGAGGTCAAATGATTGAGTTCACTTAAAATTTAATTAATACTTACTTACTTCAATTACATTAATTAATTTAATTAAATACTTTTCTTAATTTAATTACAACTAACCCCCCCCCCAACCAGCCGACAAGGTGCGAAATCGATATGTCACCGCCTACTCTCACGTGACTTTTCTTATGCTTTAGATTAGAGCGATAAGGGCAATTAAGTTTCAGTTCGCATTTTGTTTTATTTCGCGAGCAATTTCTTATCATTTAGAAAAAAAGATGAGACAGAAAGATGAGAAAAAAGATTGCAAGACAGAAAAATATTGCTCGCTAAAACCGGGTCTTGCTCGATAAAAGCGACTTCAGTTCCATAGACTTAACATTGATCCAACCAAATATTCTCGTTTCCCTTGGTAAATCCGAGTTCCCGTTAAATCCGAGCTCGTTATAAACGAGCTCGACTGTATTAAAGGCAAATTTTATCACAGAATAATAATAAAATATACTATTTTTAATTTCAATGTTACTTAGTTAAGAACAGAAAGTTCTCATGACTGTTTTATTAATGGAGCACTGAATAACTCATAATAGTTTGAGATCAATATATAGAAAATTTTTATAGTACTAATGCATTAAAAAAATAATCAGCAACAATTAAACATTCCCTCATACCAATATTTAATTAAAATTTACAGTAGAATTCAAGATTTTTTTTCATTAAATAATCTTTAAGCATGGTCTCAATAATCTCCATACAAAAATACAGTAAATATGTCTCTTAAAATTTTTATTCAAAAGTAACTTAGTGGATGACTGAATTCACCATTTAAAAATTCTATGATATGATTATTGTATTGTTGGTTCGAATCAAGAATTTTTAAAATCAAATGAAAAAGACGTATAAATTCTAGTGAAACTTTAAAAGAACAAGATTGGTTGCTGAATTTTCTAAGAATAATATATATATATACAACCCGTACAAGCATAACTATTAAAATTTAATAATGTAAATGACTACCATACAATATATTATAAATAATAAAAAAATTTGGTACAAAAAAAAAAGAGATTTTAAGCGGGAGGGGGTCAAAACTTATCCACGGGTCAAAATGTTGGTAATTTCTTCAGCAACTTATTTCTCCTATAAAACATATTCCCCTCTATTTCCCCCAGAAAAGCACGCAGCAAAGAAATTTCCAGTGATAAAGACTGATGTAACAAAGTAAATCATCAGAGGAAAGAGAAGTGAACAACATTTCCCTCCTCTATCTGTTATCCTCCTCTAATTTTGTTGCACAAGTAATCAAAGCTATTCTCATCTTTTTACCTCCTAAAATCCTCCGTTCTTGTAACAAATAGTTTTATCTTGCTTGATATTGATAGCACATATTTATTTTTTTTCTGGCTTTTATCTTCTAACATTATGGCAAAGTATTTAAAAAATAAAATAATGTCTAATCGCAAAGGGATTAAACTTAAAGTTATTTTCTCGACAGGGACTACAAATAACTGCGAGCGAGATAGACTAATATGCAAGCATATACGGTAATTGTTTTTTTTTTTATAAAATGACTGAATTACCGAAAATTGTGAAACATGAGAACTGCGATTAAGAATATGCACCTGGACCATATATATAGTTTAAAGATGGTTTCTACCTTTGAACGGCCAAGTTATACTAGCATTATAAATTAAAATAAAAAGTTGTTAGGTAAAAAAATAAAAACTTTTGATTCTTCAAATCATTTATTTTAAAATCCACAATTATATTTGTAGAAAGTGAACATACAGTTCTGAACATACAGAAATATCAGTAAACAACTACCAGTTTTGCTATGGACAATAGGATTAAGTATTTATAGAAAAGAAAAAGAAATACATCAGTAAAAACGGCATGATAGTTTAATTTTCTTAGATAATTGTTAAATCATAAATTTAAAGAAATTGAGTGCAATATATTAATATGTATAAATAAAAAAACTAATCTGACTATGATCAAAAAATTTAATCTTACCTAATATACCACCAGCAAGCAGAATATCAAATAATGTCTCTCCGTAACGTCGATAATCCAACTTTGACCCAGCAGCATCAAGGAATTTAAAGACTAAATCTAAGTCAGATCCACTGTCGTCAAGACCTTGAATAATGGAATCTCGAAAGCCTGTAGGGTCGTACTTCTCTTTTTCATCTAAAATTGAAAAAAAAAAAGAGAGTTCAATGGTAAATTCAGAAACAAATTGTTGTTATGACGATTATAGGTGCATATCAAGCAGATTAATTCTTTGCAAAGAACTCAAATCAAATGACAAAAAGTTTATCAAAAATAGCAAAAATGTTAAGAACGATGTTTCAAAAGAGCCAAGAATGACTGAGTAAATAAGGGAAAATATGGAAAAGTACTATCTTATCACTGCAAGATTTGAAAAATGACAATTTCAGAAGGTAAAATATAGAGATAATTAGTAAAAAAATAATTAACTTAACTAGTAACTAGTAAAAAATATTAAACTAACATGAAATATATAATTATCACTAGTTTGAATATCAATCATCCAGTGATTTCCCTAAACTTAGGAAATTTAGGATCCTTAAGAACCATGATATCCAAATTTCTGGGTCCTTTTTTACTATAACTTGATCCATGGCTGAAATATGAATTTTCTACATCTTTATCATCCAATTTAAATAACATTCATAAATCTTCTATCAATTGATAAACAAAATTAAAGAATTTCAAAACAAGAAAAGTTATATTTGATGAATCAAAACTATTAGGACTGATCAAACACCCGCATGAAGGAAAAGCAATGATTTAATTTTATACTCAGAATATATCCAATTTTCTCTTTAAGCAACTAACAGTGAAGAAAAAAATTATTTATTTATTTTAAGTCTCGTTATAATTTTGTCTACACAAAATTTATTTTTATGCTCGAGAAATAGCTGTCTCCTGGAATATATGATAACTTATTTTTCATATCAATAGGCCAGAAAACGTGTAGTAGACTCTACTACACAATTTCTGGCCTATTTAACAAGTTGAATCACTGCGAATCATCATTTAATTTTATTATAAACCTATAAATTAACAAATATCTTCATAGTTAAGGCTTAGTATAAATATGTAATTTAAGAGTTTCATCGATCCCTAAATAAAAAAATATTGCATTTCAAAAGTTATTAATATTTTTAAATTAGATATTACAACCATGAAAAGAGGTTGATTTTGCATTGCCTCCTTTTTGCATTGCATATTTCTTAAATAATAAAAAATGGCTGCTCAATTTTTAAAGCCTATATAACATTTGTTACATTATTAAACTTGCTTTTTTCTACTAGTTTAATTTCAATCTTATTTGTAGTTTCATGTTGTCCACTTTCAATGGCTGCTAATACAATATTTATAAAAAAATATCAGTATGATTTCTAATTAAATTTTTTTAACTCAGATATAAAATTAAACACTAAAAATTTCACACAAACCTCTTTTACGGGTCTTTATTCTTTGCCCTGATAATGTTGGTTTCTCGATTTTTTGACTCATACAAAAGCAGCTAGAATAAAATATTTTAAAATAAATTCAAATTCATAAACATTTGCTCACAGTTAGTAATAATTCAAACAATACATTACAGACTACTTTTCTTCTAAACTACAATACATTACAGACTACTTTTCTTCTAAACTACAATACATTACAGACTACTTTTCTTCTAGACTATGTCCTAAATGGTTTACCTCCTAATTTTTTAGAAAGGATAGTAACAAACAAATCACTTAAGGCAAATGCATTAATTCATTTGGTGAATAAAATTATAAATTTGTTAAACATATTTGAAATAATATTATCAAAGCCACACAAAAAAATTTTTATTATAATGAATAGATCAGTTTTAAGTAGAATAATCTAATTTGAATACAACTATTTGAATCAAAGGATCAAAATCTACTGCTTCATATCACTAAGTCAAATTAATTCAATTAGAGTAGAAACTAAGATCCAATATCCAATAAGAACAGGACTAGTTTTCCTCTTCTTTTTATAAGAAGAAACTAAATTTAAGGGGACTGACTAAAACTTACAGTTATCGACAACTTGTTGGATATTAGTTTAAAGAAAAATCTATTTCTAATGTTTTTGAGGATGGCAAACCAAGAAAGGACAGGTATATAGGCTTTATGAAGAGACATCTTATTTTATTCAGAAAGTTAAGGACCTACAACCATTGCCCCTATCAAACACAATTCTAGAGCTTGCCTATAATTTTCATGTAAAATTAGATGCAGTTTTCTCAGGAAGAAAAAATTTAAAATCACAAAACCTTTCTAAAAAAATCAAATATAAAAACTAAAGTTTAGAATATCTGACCACTATAGGCAAACAAGGAATCATATTTGAGGAAGAAAGAAAAACATATACCAGCACTAGGGTCATTCTCACTGAAAAGGTATAGACTAAAAAATTTTCTTAAATTAAATTAATTAAAAAAGTGTTAAAAATTACATAAATGCCTTTATTTATTTTTGTTATATGTCCTTATATTAATGTTCAAGTTTTCTATTTTATTTTTCACAAGATTTAAAATATTTTAAATTCTGTCTTGTCCACAGAAGAGATGTAATAGTCAACGGAGGAGACATTTTATGTTATAGAATATAAAATGTCAATGAAGAGTAATTCATTAATTCTTGGGTACAATTGATACGAGTTTAATATAAATAAGTAAATAATAAAATATTTCATTATTAGAGATAGAGCTACTTCCGATTAATCATGCTGTTATGAAAGGAAACATGCATTTTTAAACTAGGTGTACAATTTTTTAACTGAACATTAATAAATTAAAATGTAAAGACTCTTGAAATAAAAATTCAAACTCTACATGAAAGTAATTTATGTTTTCCAAACAAAAAATAAAGGTATTTTTCTTAATAAATGTTAGAAAATATGTAAATATAAATATTATTAACAAAAATTTTTAAAAAACTGAATTTCTTTCATTTCAAAACTGTAATGACATTGAGATTCCAAAACAGGTTGTTTGAGAATATGAACAATGTCATTAACGTCAACAACAGAAATATCATCATCAGCTGAAAACACAAACTTGTTTTTTCCTGCTGATCTTCTCTTAAATTTGATGGTATGCTCACCAAAGTTTTCTGATACAATTAAACCTATGTAGTATTTTATGCTTTTTTTTCCCTAGAAACAGTACTATAACATAATCGTGGTTTTGGGTTTTTTCAACTTGTTGGTTAATTCTTCTTCACTCTCTAAAATTTCCTTGTCATTTTCAGAATATACAGCATTAAAAAAGAATTTGTTGGCATTTTATCTCATAGAATTAGTCCCAAATGGTAATGTTTACATTGATCACTTTGGCCACTTAGGCAGGTGAGGGATCTTGCTTTAAATCTGCTTAATTTTTTTTTAAATCTTTCAAGTCTATATTTAGTTTTTCTCTTCTAATTCTTCTATCTTCTTTTTTAATTTAAAACGGTTTTTTCTTACTGTTCTTTTTTCTCTTAAAATTGCAGAATTATTTTTTTTTTGACAATGTTACTATTATTCAATAGAGAAGATGAGCTCGGAGTTGTATGGATTTATCCTTCAGGTTCCTCCTAACGTTTTCTTTGTTTACAACATTTCCTTGCTTTTTCTTTCCAAACTTTTCTTATTTTTCTCTTTTCATTTCATTCATTTCTTGAACACTTTTAGTTTTTCCACAGGCTTTTCTTTGGTGGTAATGCTCTCTCTCTCTCTCTTTTTTTTTACTTCCTTTAAACAATATAGGATTTTCTTTTAATTTCTGTCTAGCTTGTCTCATGCTAAGTTTTTTCTGCTCCCTTCTCTTATGGATTTTAACATTTGACTGCTTTCTTATTTTATATTTTGGTTTTGCCATTTTTTCCTAAAATTTGAAGAGAAAAAAAAATTTTAAACATCACAGAAATTATTTAGAAAAATTACCAATATTTACTTCTCCGATAAGAAAAAGTTAAACTTAATCGATTTTCTTTAAAAAATACAAACAAATAAACACATTTGTTTCTCATCTCCTCTGTGGACTTGTTATGTCCACGGAGAAGACAAAAACTAGTTCTTGAATTTTACTGATTTTTGATTTTAAAGTTACAAAAATGGTGCAGTTCTTTGTATTCAATATACTTTTTTGCAATCTGAAATTTATATAATCAAATATAAAATAATTTTCTCTTACCTTTTTTATGATGACCATGGAGTATACATTGAGAACTTTGCCAAACCTCAGTTGAACACAACAATCGAAAACTGACACCAAAGAGAACAAAAACAGCTGATAGTTAACACTAGAAAATAGAATGGTTACCTTTCCCACCAGGTGTCTTATAGGGATTTTACATATACTGTCCTCTATTGCATATTTACTGAACTATATTAATTGTCCATGGAGGGAGACTTCATTTTTGATGGACTAAGTTTACAAGTCATTTATTATATAAAAATTAGTTTTATTAAAAATATTAAATAAAAAGATACTATAAACATTTAACTAGTTAAAACTTCAAAAATCATTAAAATAACATTTAAATTGTTTAACAGCCATTAAAAATTATTTTGGGTCACAGACGTAGGGACATCCACGGAGGGGATTTTGAAGTTATGTTTATTAAAAAATAAGAATGAAATATTAAATACATGTAGCAGAAATGCATATGATTGATTAGTTAGAACCTTAGGAAAAATTATGAAGAAAAACATTAAGAAATCTGCTGTATTTCCTAATATTCATTACTAAGGGACTAAAAAAATCACCTTTTTGTGAGAATGGCCCACTAATATTAACAAGATATACATATTTTTTTGGTGAGTTTTAAAAAAATATGTGGTAAAAATTTTTAATTTTTTGGTTTAGAAGCTTTACTTAAATTATTGAAATTGAACATTTGAATTGAATATTGAAAATTTTTAATGCACACATGCAAATACTTTCATCAGAAATGCAACAAAACAAAAAAATACAAGTTCTTGGAAATATTTTTAAAATAAATTATCCCGTAACGCACTCATAAGCAGGCATAGAACTGTCAGGAACCCCATTGGGCATAACTTAAAACCAACTTAACAAGTTGTTTACTTGCAAAATGCTTTTAAATTATTTATAACAAAAGTAAATAGTGATATATTAGTAAATTTGAACTTAAAATATTTTTAATTCTGGTTTAATCAATCTAATAGATAATTCTCACGGAATGCAAAAAAAATTTGAAACATTTAGGGGACACTCTGAAATGTGAGAGCCTTGCTCATGAGAAAACTTCTCCCTCTGTCCTTGCCTAGAGTACAGTTTACAATGTTCATATCCAAAACTCTAAATATAAATCGAAAACTACAAGACTGGTGAATTCATTTTTTCTTAGTTTATTAATAAATTATAGAATCAACTAAATCAATTAGCAATCTTCCAAGTTTGTTTACATTGTTTATGTTTTCGATGTTCACATTCAAAGTAAATAAGATCATACAACGAATAGCTCACGGCAAAATAGTTTTCACAATTATGAAAAATTACAATAAACACAATTCTTTCCTCAAATTATAATGATTTTTTTTATTGACTAATAATATAATATTTAAATACATACTCCTTTTTATGAAGAGCCTCAACACAAACTAAAACCAACCAACTATTATTTCTAGCAGTAGTCAAACATTTATAAACACAATTACAATGAGCTAAAACAAAAACATGCATAAAAGGGCTATTCTCACTGCAAGTTAAAAAAAATCAAGTGATAGAGATCCAAGAACATTGTTTCAAATTTTTCACGGGAAAATACCTGTTATATATCGGCTGTTGCTTGGCTGCCCACCTTTTTAATAAATAGAGGCATTTGATTGGCCGATCGCATTATCGTTTTCATCTTTATCACTTAATCGTTTCGTCAGGTTTACTAGAATGGCATTTTTAGCATTTTTATTTGGCGCAATTTTACTAATGCGCATGCTCGTATGATAATTTATTCAAACCAATCGAAGTACTTCGTAGACAATGAATATAGATACTTGTATACCCTCCTTTGCTTGTGTATACTCAGACAAAGATATAAAGATAGAAAGATCAATCACTATACCAAACGGATGTCAAGGTGAACTTTGACATCACTGGTCTCTATTCTATTTTTTATTTATTTGATTTTTATAAATTGTCATGATAAATAATAACATTCTGTCTCTGTGCCAGAAAAATTTGAACACATTTTTGTTCAAATTTTTTAAAGATTTATGATTTGCATATTTTAAAATTTAAAATGAAAAAATTAATATATTCTTGAAAATTGATTTTTATATTGTTCTGAAATTCATATACTTGAAATTAATAAAAAAGAAAAAAAAAAAACACTTTAAGTGCTTATTAAAAACATATAAAAAATTATAAAAATAACTAAAAAATAAATCATTAAAATAAAATAAAGAACAGTTTTATAAGCAATCTAAGCTGCCCAAAACATTTAATTTCATGAAGAACAATAAATTGGAAAATGTTAATAATTGCTGAGATAGAGTCTCATAATTGTCTGCTAGCGTTCAATTAGTTTGTTATTAAAACTTTTTCATGGTTTTCATTTGTGCGTAATGTAAAGTCTAATTATTTTCATTCAAAAAGTCTTTCAAAATATAATTTCATTCCTGTATTTAAATTACAAGTAACTTTTTTATATCTTGGTTGTGTACAAAAATACAAAAAAGAACAAAAATTTTTTTTACAGCATTTCACAACATTTACTTAGTTAGGCTATAATCAAAGATGGTAATAAAAAAATAATTGATTGTTAAAAATGATTTCATAGCTATAATGAACATTTCGATGGAATCCTATTACAAAAAATCTGACAAACGTTTTCGTGGTTTTGGTTTTCCTTATTTTTTTCTTGCAGAATTTGGTTACTAAAATAGCTTTTATAAGTATGCTTTTATTCCGATACTTAAATCGCAAGTTACTTTGATTCCTGGGCTGTGGAAAAAAAATATTAATATGAGAAAAGTGTTTCAGAATATTCACTAAGATGACAGATTGTTTTTCAAGGATGATAAAAAAATTATTGATTATACAAAATAATGTCATTGCGATAATCAACATTTAGCTGGAAACCTATTACCATTCAGCAATTTAAAAGAATTTTTCGTGGTTTTCCTTCGCATGTAACGCAAATTTGATTATTTTAATTTAATGTTCATTAAAATAAACTATTCTTATAACTTTCATGAATATGATTGTATTAAGATACTTAAATTGTTAATTACTTTGATTTCTGAATTGAATTAAAAAAAATAAGGGCGTTTCGTTACATTCACAAAGATGATAAGCTTCACAAGGATTAAAAAAAAAATTATTGGTTATTAAAAAATAATTTATTTTAGATAATAAACATTTAGCTAGAATCATATTACCGATAAAAACAATTAAAAAAAAGCATTTTCGTGGTTTTCCTTAGCGTGTAACGCAAAATTTGATAATTTTAAATAAAATAGGTTATTTTTATAGCAATTGTACTTCGATACTTAAAATTCGACTTACTTTAATTTCTGGGTTGAGATAATAAGAAGAGCTTTTTGTTCTGTTCAGAAAGATGGTACCCTATCTATTAAGGATAATAATAATAAAATAAAGACTGTTTATAAAAAATATTTTCATTGAGATGATGATGACCATTTAGCTTGAATCCTATTATCACCAAGCAATTTTTAAAAAATCATTTTCGTGGTTTTCCTTTGCGTGTAACGCAAAATGTGATTATTTTGATTTAATCTTATTTAAAATAAACTAATCTTTTAATTTTCATAAATATAATTTTACTCCGAAGCTTAAATTGCAAGTTATTTTATTTTATATACCAATAAAAGCATTATCGTTTGTTTTTCTTAGCGTGTAACGCGAAATTTGATAATTTTAATTTCAATTTAATCTTGATTATAATGTATTATTTTTATAACTTTCATAAATAAGGTTTTATTCTGATACCTAAATAGCGAGTTACTTTGATTTTCGGGTTGAGTTAAAAACTACACAAATATGAAGAACATCTCGTATATTCACAAAGAAGTCTCTCAAAGATAATAAAAAAATTATTCATTATAAAAAATATCCATTGCGATTACTGAGCTTTTAAATGGAATTAAGCAATCTGAGAGATATTTTCGTGGTTCCCCTTTACGTGTAATGCAAAATATGATTGTTTTCTTAAACTTTTATTCAAGCAAGAAAAAAAAAAAAAAAAAAAAAACATTTATACCACTACTAACCACTCCAAAAACCAGAGTAAACGCCTTATTATAACACTGATACGCTAAGAATTTGGAATTATGAAGAACTTGCCTGTATATTTTGATTCAATAAACTGGTTTATTTTCTGCTTTCCTTCTTACAATTTTTTTTAAGTGAAAAATGAGAACTTGTTACATCTTTTGACTCTTCCACATTACCGTTAAAAAATTTGACGGGTCATCAGGTTGTCTTTTGTCAACATCTGAATGAAATTAGAGCAAATAGTATAGTATTTGTAATGGCGAAAATATCAAAATGATGGAATAAACATGACCTTTTTATACAGTGTTAAAATTCAAAAACTTAAATACTCGGGTTCCTATGATTTGTTATTTTACTAATAACTTATTCTAGTATGTTATATTAAAATATCTGGAGAAAAAAAAAATTTCTAGCCAAATATTCCTTGAGTACTATTCAGCTTAAAAATTGGGTTTTAACTTCTAAAATAAATTGATATGTAAATTAACACATTAAGTTATATTTTTTAATCAAACCATTTTATGTAAAATAATATGTTTCTTAAAAATCTAGCAAATCTTTTTCGTGTATAACATGACCAAGTTTAATCATAACGAACAACTGAAAATGTGTTTCGCTCATTATAATTATGTAAAGTCACACTTTAGGGCCATATTAAATACTAAATAAAACATTTTAAATAATTTTTTCTTTTTCAATTGTGTTGTGTGCATATTCCACAGTGTAGTTAAGCACTGATTTATTCATTGTTTACTTTTTTCACTGCATACGAAAAACAGGTATTCTGCTCATATGCTATAAACAAAAAGTGGATTTTGCAATCGTTCTTGAAAGTCTTTTTGTAAAGCTAAAATATCTCAAAAATTTTACTAGATTTTTAATTAAGTAAAATTTGTATATGTACCTTACATGGTATAAAAAGTACTTTTTTATACATGATGAAGATGAAATAAAGTTATCTCCTAAGTTTGAGTGCTACTTGTAATGTTTAAAGATAGGAAACATTTATCGGATTAAATATTTATTAATAGAGAGGGTAAATTTAAGAATGTGATGAACTGTGTATAAACTGGTTAAAATTAAAGTACTTAAATTAACTTTGTATATAAATAGTGGACAGTCCTCAAGTTTGACTTATTAGATTTTGCTTTTTTTACTAGCACTATTTTGTAAAATAAAAAGATGTGAAGATCAAAATTCTAAATCTTTCGATTCTTCAAATCGATTATTACAAAATCTTTGCTTGTATTGATACAGAAAATGATGTTCTGTAGAGATGACTGAAAACTAAATATCAGGACAAATGAGGATAATTTTATATGCAACCCATTTGTTTTTTTCTTAAATTTCTCCCTAAATCATCTTAGAGACTAAATAAGAAAAGATTGGCTGACTTGCAGACAAAACATTAATATATAATTTATTCAAAATAATACATAAAGTAATCAAGAAGGATAAAATAAAATTATCAAGATATCTGCAGAAGTTTATTTTTTATTACAACATTGATTGTTTTTCATTTATTAGTTCAATAACGTATCAGTAAAAACTTATTGCAACATTTCACATATTTCAATAGCAGTTTTGCCAACTGTAGAGATTTCTTTTCTTAACTATGTTAAATATAAGTTTAATCTGCGTAATTTAATCTACACAAATAATCAAATAGAGGCTATTAAATCAATTAACCAGTATGTCTTGAAAAGCAAATTATACTGTTTTAAATTCTGGTGTTAATTATAAAATAAAAATGTGAGAGATATAACTTGCAACATTTTAATATTTTAACAGATTTTTTCTGACTAAATTGTTATAAGACGGAACAAATTAGATTTGACAATAAAATTCAGTATCATTTTCTTACATATCATATTTTACTGGCATTTCACAATTTCTTTTTCTCTTTAAAATATAGAACAAGTTTATGTTACATAGGAAATAAGATAATTTTCAATTTTCTATAGGTTCAAAGTATATTAAAAACAAAAAATAGGTAATGGTTGTAAATAAGTATTTGCTAATTTGGTTGGCTATAGTAATGGAGATAAATTATTCTGTTCAGCTCTTGCTAAATGCTAAATAGCCATCTATATCCATTCAGTACACCCAATAGCTAAAATAAAAATATATTCTATTATTCTACTTTTAAAAAGTTAGTCTACAATATCAGTAAATTTATTAACATCAAGAGTGTCTATGTATAAAGAGAGAAAAAGGTTCAAAAATTTTCTATTTGGAATTTGAAAATTTATTTTTGAAAATTATTCACATTAAAGCTAAACCTATTGTTTTTCCTGCACACAAATAATACTTAATTCTTTCTATCTTTCATAATTAGTTATGATGTGATGCTGTGTTTCAAAATGATACTCAAGTGTAAAAACAATTTAAATTATCTTATTTTCTACTTATGAGTTTATTTTCAGTTTTTCCAATTTAATTACTAATGGATAAAAAAATAGAACTTAATGATTTTCAAGAGTGTAAAAAATATATGTCAGCTTTAAACCTTCAACATTTTAGCATTTTTAGTTAAAATAATGGCTAATTTCTACCATTGTCGAGAAAACTGCCCTTGAAAAAATTAACTAAGCTACCATTTTTTAAATTTAAAACTGCGTGTGTTTATTTTTATTTGTGATCATTTCTTTTTTTTATAAATCTAACCAAAGATTTACATTTTGATTAAGATTATTACATGTCGTATCCTCTATATTCTATACTTTATTTAATAATAATATTTATTAATTTGTACAAAAATGTTGCATTGAAATTTTCTGCAAGTAATATGGTAATGGTATATGGCAAGTAATATGTTATGGTATGGAGGGTGATAATGATGTAAATGCAGTCAATAAAATATGACTAAAAAATAAACTTTGACTCCCTTAATTTTTTATACATATAAACATTAATGAATAATATTTTATTTAATAATAATGTAAATATAGCACAAGTACATTACATAATAACATAAATATAGCACAATAAAAACAAAAATGATGAGAAGAAAAGAGAGGAAACGTGTTAAATAATATAATAAAGATTAACGAAATGAGAAAAAGAAAAATTATTAAAATAAAATATTTTTAAAAATATTAAAAAGCCGGAAAACAAAATAATAAAGACTTGATGATTATATTTTCTCATTATTTTGTTTTCTAGCTCTAATTTTTTTTTAATATTTAAAAAAAAACTTTATTTAAATTTTTTTTTCTTCTCTTTTCATTAGTTTTTTTTATATTATTTCCCATGTTTTCTCTATATTGTTATCTGATATATATGTTACGGCCAAAGCCCGAATTCGGCCAGATCGCGAATTGGCCAAGACCGCTGTAAATTGGCTGGCCAATGTCCGATCTTTTCTTGATTTCGGGAATTGGCCAGCCAGATCGCGAAGTGGCATAGGATAGCTGGCCAATGTCCGATTTTTTCTTGATTTCGGGAATTGGCCGGATATAATTATACATTTATTCGATGATATAATTACATTTATTCGATATTTTATTACTTACTGACGATATAGATTACACTTATTCGATATTTTAATACTTATTGACGATAGATTACATTTATTCGATATTTTAATACTTACTGACGATAGATTAGAAGATAAATACCGGGAAAATGCATACCGGGCAGTGGCACTGAACCTTAAAAAAACATTAGTGTAGGATATACCCGGCAAATGTATACCGGGCAGTGGCACTGAACATTAAAAAAATATCAGTGTAGGGTATACCGGGCAAATGTATACCGGAAAGGGGCACTAGACTTTAAAAAAACATCAGTGTAGCGCATACCGGGCAGTGACACTTGACCTTAAAAAAACATCAGTGTAGGTTATACCGGGCAGTGGCACTTAACTAGACCTAGTATATATTTTGGACATTTACCAAAGGTCTAGTCATACTAGGTCTAGTTAAGTGCCACTGCCCGGTATACATTTGCTCGGGCATTCTTGAATGAGCACATTGCGTTTTTGACCGGAACATCGTAGCCACTTCGCGAAATGGCCGGCCAAAGTGCGAAATAATTGATCGTTTCAATTATTTTGCACCAATTCGCGAAGTGGCCGGACTTCGGGTTTTGGCCGTGACATATATATACGCTGCAACAAAGAAAGTTTTCATTTTTTTCCCTATTGGTTACAACAAATTGAAGTTCCTAGCGTGTAAGTTAAGCATGAAAGAATAAATTTACATGTCAGCAAATTTCTGAATGAAAATTCCATGCTCGTGTGGGTCACGAGAAGTTGAAACAAACTGAGCCATTAGTTGGGAAAATTTAGTTCATATCAATGAACAAAAGTGTTCTATATTATGTTTTATTTATTCTTATGCAGGTTCAATTATATTTTAGAGCTACATGATGCATTAATTACTATGGAAGAGAGATGCATCGCATTAATAAAGATTAGCCACCTATATATTTTTTTAAAAAATTTTTTTGCAGTGATAAGTTAAAATTTTTGAAATTGATAATTGTGGTTTTAAGAAAGTTGTGAATCTTCAATTGCAATTGTTTTTTAAAAGCAAAATTATTTTTTTGTTTCTTTAAGTTTTTCTATTCCATGTTATATATTCTATTTTAAAATTTTATACTTCAATAACTTATTGACTAAAAATTTAATAAGTGATTTTAATTTTTAAGATTTTATGCTGGATGTAACTTAGTAGCAATTGAGTACGAATTAGCATGTTCCTTATAAGATTGCATCGGAATCTTCGGGAGTTGGGGTGGAGTATTAGTAATTAATTGCTATGGAACATATCAGCAGTTGCATCTTATTATACTCAAATTAGCAATTTTATTGAATGCAAAAATGTCTGAAAACTCGTGAACTTTTTATGTTGCCCATTATATTTACTTCATAAAAAATATATTTTAATTTAAATACATTTAATTAACATTAAAATTTGTTATTTTAATAAAGTAAAGTTAATAATCTGAATACGATTGGAATAATCAATAGTTCATTTAGGGTAGAAAACAGAACAGGAATAAATTTAAGTCCATTGTAGGTTATATTCTCTAAATAATAACCTCTTTTATTCTACAAAATTATTACTGAATTTTAAAAATAAAATTATTGTTTTTAAGACAATAAGATCGTTGCAGTAAAGATTATATAAACAACATATAATTGATTTTATTTTGAACTAATATTTAATTGACAGACAAATTAAATTTAGATATTTAAAAAAAAGTTATAAGGATAGAAAATCTCTTTCTAAAATTAGATATTTAAGTAAATAAACTATTTCAGCTTAAAAATTGGGTTTTAACTTTTAAATTAAATTAATATAAATTAACTCATTTAGTTATATTTTTTAATCAAATCTCTTTTGGGCCTGTGTGTCCTACTATTTCACTATTACCTGCAAATTTATAAATTTTTTCATTAACATTTTATTACAGAATTAAGGGAGAAAATATGTTAATTTATTACATCCATTTGATTTCGAGCAAATATAATTGTTTGCTTCGATCTGCAAATTTTTACGTGGACATAAAAAAAAATTTTGTTATGAAAAAATCAACGTAGTTGGAATATTTATTTTATTTAATATTTTTAAATTTTTATGTTTTCACACGTTATAACTAATTATTATTGACAGACAACTCTTAACACTTTTGTTGCTAATCATGCGATGTCATGTTAGGAAATTCTCGCCTGCAGTTTATTTCAATAAAACAGATCTGTCAGGTGATAGCAAAATACATATTATCATTCAACTATTTTTGTAGAAAGAATGGTGATGTTTTCTCATGACAATAACATTTGGTTTTTTAGAATAAACTTATTATAAAATTTAAAAACAAACCGTTGCTAAAATAGAGAGAAACAATTTTACTTTGATTTTATCTTTATAGATCGATTACCACTTTTCAATCATAGATATAGTATAATCACCTGCACTCGGCTGGTAACGAACTTGTTAAGGATGAAAATCTATTTATAAAAATTAAATTCCTTTTATTGCTTAATAATTTTGAAAATGTGATGTATATGGAGATGTGAGGGCATTGTGTAGATACATCTGCTTCAGTCTAAAAAATTATTGGCAAACACTTGTGGTATTTACAAAAAATTATATATATATATGTATGTCATGCGGTGACACAAAAATTATGTTATATAATGCTCACATATGTAAAACAAATAAATAAGAACTGTAAAATATTTCAATGGGTATGGGCAAAAAATTTTTTAATAAGAGATTTTCCTACATTCCTCTCACTCATCGAATGTTTTTAGAGGCCATCAAATTAAGAGTAATTGTTTCTAAACAGGAAGTAGATTAATATTGTACTTGAGCACTATGAAGACTTTGTAGTTCATTTTGTTATTTACATTGTTTCACGAAATTTCTTCAAATCTTTTCTAGATAATTTCAGATAACTAGATAACTTCCAGTTAATTTCAACTTAATTTTGAAAAATCACAAAAATTTCAGGACATCTATTGAAATGTTTAGTAATCAGAAATACTTTTTTTTTTTTTAAAGGGAAATTAAGGATTACTTTGAGCCCTGATTATGTATTACTATAAAGCAGTTATATGTTTCGGTGCATGAAATGTTCTGTTATAATTTAATTTTCATAGTGTATTTCAATTATGATTACTTTCATAAAATTTAATTTAATCAATTATGAAGTTAAGCTTTTAAGTATTTTTAAAAAAATTCAATTGAAGTTAAAAAATAGTATTCCTCTTCATTTTATGAATTTTTTTTTTTTTTTTTTCAGAAAACACAAAGAGAAAAAAAAAAGAGACTAAGTCAGTAGAAAAATCATTTATTTATTATAAAATGAAAACAATTTAGACAAACATTTGGATCAAAAATACCACAGCTACCTACATTATAAGAAAAATCCAGTACATTTTACAAATTAAATTTAAAATTTTTAGTCTATGAACAAATTGTAAAATACTCCTTTTATAGGAGCTTTTTAAAAGCAGTTAAGATAAATGAAATACCAAAAGTAATACTTTTTGATGAGTGACAGTCATACATTTCATTCATTCATCCATTCCATTCATAATTCTAAATATTTACTAGACACCTATTTGACTTTTGAAAGTTTTAGATTACAAGATATAAATATGATAGGCATGCTGCAAAAATTTTAAAACAAAATGACAAAATTTTAAAAACAGTTTAGAACAATGATGTTTGAAATTACAATAAAATAAACAATATTCATTCAAACTCAAATACTCATTAAAAAAAAAGGCATTTATCTTATTAAATTTATCACAAAATTTTAATACAGATTTGCGAGGAAAAAAAATGAATGCTGCAGACAATATTTATAAATAAATACATTGCTATGAAACTGTGCATCAAAGTCCTTGCATGCTACTTTGTTGCATGTATTACTGAAATCTTAACCGTATTTTGCACCTTTAAACCATCAAAAGTGCTTGTATTTTTTTTAAATGTTACGACACTTTAGGTAATAAAAGGAAACAAAACATTCTAAAATACTATTTATATTGTAATAAAAGAGCCATCATTAAGGTTAGAGGAAAACAGAGCCATTTGACAAGATCTCCATGATTTTACAGAGATCAGGGTTGTTCAATAATTATCAGGGTAAACCCGAAAAAAAAAAAAAAAAAAGAAAAACCCAATTGGTTTTTTTTTCATTGCTTTTTATAACAAATTAACTCTAGTTATTAAGTTTATAATAGAATAATATTTATATTTCCATTACTTCTATATTCTGCACTTTAAAATTTTTAATTAACTTCTTAAAAACATTTAATATTAGAAAAGTGAGATAATATACTAAGGTGTTCTCATAAAAATTTGAGACACTCATTCACAATGTAAAAATAGGGTTAATATAAAAAAAAACTACTGTATACTTTATTAATTCTAATTTACCCAAGTACTATTAAAACAAGTACTATTAACTATTAAACCAAGTACTATTAACATTAAAACAAATCAAATGTTCAAGACATTATTTTAATCAACATTACTTTCAAGTAGTTAAAATGTATACTAATCCAATCAGCATTCTTCATAATATTCATTTGGGTCACCTAGAATTTCTATTTCTGTACTGAAGGATCAAAACTGGATTTTCAATAAGAACTGACCTGGCAGATACAATACTCAGGTCAGAGCTGTAAAAAATTCAGTCAATGCAGGAGCCTTATTTCCACAAGTAACTGATGATAACAACCTAGAACAAAACTTAAAACATTGCAACTGGATATACAAAACACAATTTGTGTTACAATACAATTTGTGCTTTTCAATAATATTCTAAATTTTAATTTTAAAAATATCATTTATAGTAGTAATGCTATCACAGCAGCAAACAAATCATAAAATATGTAAACAGAAAACTTTAATACATGTAAGCTAATTTTTAAAACCAATAATATAATAAAATGTAAATCTATATTTTTATTTTAATACCATTTAAGCATATTCATACAAGGTAAGTTGATAACTTTAATGGTTACTTTAAAATTACTGTGCAAAATTTTATTAATTTAACCTTTTACTCATAAAAGACAAAAAAGTGGCTTCCTTCCAACCTTGTATTATTAAAGTTATAACTTACTTGTCATTCATATTTCCTTTCAAATAATATTCAAGAGAATTCAATACACACAAGTAATTAATTCGAAGGGTTCCATACTATTATAACTATATCCAATATCATAATTAGCACAAAAAAAAATTTGCTTCTAATAAAAACCATTCAACAAATTCCACATAACTCCCACTTAAGACATACAGGTACATTGAGGCTGTTGAAGGAGCTTTAAAAGGATGCAATTTATTTGTTGATGACAAGAAAGTCAACCGATAACAAAACAACACATCAATACAATTGTTACACATTTGTGCTCCCTATTAACTATTCAAATTTTATTCTAGTCCTTTCATATTATTCCAAACTATAATATCAGTTTTCAAAATGTCACTTATAGTAATTTTTAATAAGCAGAATCTCACAAATAAAAAGAAATGTAAACTATATAATATATTAACTCTAATTTACCCAAGTACTATTAACTACATCATTAAAACAAACTAAAATGTTAAAAACATTAATTTAACCAACATTACTTTCACATAGTTAAAATGTATACTAATCCAATCAGCATTCTCCATAATATTCATTTGGGTCTCATAGAATTTCTATTTCCGTACAGAAGGATCAAAACTGGATTTTCAACAAGAACTGACCTGGCAGATACAATACTCAGGTCAGAGCTGTAAAAAATTCAGTCAATGCAGGAGCCTTATTTCCACAAGTAACTGATGATGATAACAACCTAGAACAAAACTTAAAACATTGCAACAGGATATATACAAAACACGAAGCACAATTTGTGTTACAATACAACTTGTGCTTTTCAATATTATTCTAAATTCTAATTTTAAAAATATGATTTATAGTAGTAATGTTATCACAGCAGCATCAAACAAATCATATAAAATATGTAAACAGAAAACATACATGTAAGCTAATTTTTAAAACCAATAATTTAATAAAATGTAAATCAATATTTTTATTTTAATACCATTTAAGCATATTCATACAAGGAAAGTTGATAACTTTAATGGTTACTTTAAAATTACGGTGCAAAATATTATTAATTTATCCTTTTACTCATAAGAAACAAAAAAAATGGTTTCCTTCCAACCTTGTATTATTAAAGTTATAACTCATTTGTCATTCATATTTCCTTTCAAACAATATTCAATAGACACACACTAAAAATAATTTTTATAATTAACAACAAAAAAATTTTTGCTTTAAATAAAAACACAGATCCGACAATATTGCTACGAAAATTGATGAAAATGATAAACCTGCAAAATTACTGATTTCAGTAGTGAGGTAGCTGTAATATATGGCTAGCAAGTAAAAATGTTGACACCAAGAGCTATTTTATATTAATTCATCAAGCGGTGCAATACTAAAGTCAAGTATCCTTTGAATCTTTTGCATGAAAAAAATGTATTTCGCAGCGTATACGTAACATCACTCCCGCTCAAACGTTTTCGCCATTTTCGCTCACGCTCAAAAATCGGGCATCCAAGCTCTTGGCGATAGAATTCATTTGGCAATCACCCATTTCAGCTGATCGCCAAAGTTTAGGGTTATAAAACGGCTGGCATTCAAGACAGTGCGGTTATATATCAGGTTCTTATTTGCATTTCCAAATTTTCAAAAGCAAATCTTTAACATGCAGCAATCGATTGTCAAGCCAAGGTCGTATCCAGGAGGACATTCGGGAATCTAGTACAAGCAAGTGCGAATGTTTAGGAATTACATGTAGCTGCATGCGCGATTCATAGGCAGTTAAAATGGTCGTTTAGGTGAGATCGCAATCAGTAACGAGCTAGGCGTCACGTTTTTACGCCTAAGAGCATAGATATAATATTATTATTATATTAGTTCTTGCTTTCACCTAGCAATTTGCTGGTGAAAGCGCTTCGAACGTTACGAATGGGATGTGTTTAACGCTGGGTTGTTGTATTTAATTTACGTCGAATTAGAGCGCACAATGAGCTATTGGCGATGGTCTTTAAAACATCGCTGGGGATGATTCGAAGACAAGCCATCACAATTTTGATCCACTGCAGAAGAGATATCCCCCCCCACTTCGGTAGCCCAACGACCTGCACGCGAAGTTATGCACTTTACGGTAGAACAGCTTAACGAGGACCAATACCGAACACCTTCGTTCCATACGCAGACTGATCCAAGTGGTCCACACTGATCGCAGCCAGTGATGCTTGACTTAGGTGATCTGCTGGGAACCGCGTCTTAACGATCTGTCCACTGCGGTACTGTTTAACGCTGGGATTTAATTAGTTTTCTGATTTCAAAGATAATTTTATAACATTTATCCAGATATTATTATTTCACGTTTATAATTTTTCTCTCACAAATGCTGTTGTTGTAGTTCAGTTACGTCGCACTAGATCTGCACAATGGGCTATTGGCGACGGTCTGGGAAGCATCCCTGAGGATGATCCGAAGACATACCATCACAATTTTGATCCTCTACAGAAGGGATGGCACCCCCGCTTCGCTCTCACAAATGCATTGTTTCATATAATGAATCTATTAAATATATTAGTTTCTTGCACAACTTATTTCAAAACAAAATGAAAACATTTTTTTCTTGGTCCAAATTTTTGTGAATTCTTGGTCATATATGTTTAGTATAATTATTGCTTTATTTTTAAGAAATTTTATTTTAGCTACCTTTTAATATTTTCAAAATATTTAGTGAAAGAAATGCTTCGTAGTTAAAAAAGAAAACTCAGTTTTAAGAAAAACCTTGCAATTTTTTCTTAAAAAAAGTAATTGGGGATTTATGAATGAGATTGGTAGAGAATAAATAAATAAGATATATAACAATATCTATATCGTATATAACTATATCTATATCGGATATATAACTATATTGTATATAATATAAATAAAAATTACTATAATTTATTTACGATTTGTTTACCCACTGTACTTTTTTAATATAATCGTTTTTGAAGTTATTATAAAGCTGCTGATAACTTTAAATGCATAATAAAGAAACATGTTTTCAATTCTTTTCTTTATTCTTCTGTTCACCTTGTGAATCTTGCAAATGCAAAAATCTTCATTTAAATATAATAAGACAAAAAGATATTTTCACTCTCATATCTATGAAACCGAAATAAACTGAAAAGGACCTTTTTTTAAAAAAAAAACTATGCGATATTATAGGAACGAAATTTGTTAAGATTTAAGTCGAAAAATTTCTAAATCCACAATCCTAAATTTTAGGTTAGAAATTGTATTATAAAATTGCTTGCATAAGAAAACTTTTTAGTTATTTCTTAATCTGCTGTTTGACATTTGACCGTTAAAAATACTTATATTTAATAAAATGGTATAATACAAATTTTAGAGAGTAAAAAAATACTTAAGCACAGTTTGTTTTCCCTCTGTTTTGAGATTCTTTATTAAATATTAGCTAAGTTATTCTAAAGATATTCAGTTATTATTAATTAGTTAGTAAACTAGCGTTATTTGGTTTTATTCAAATAAAATTTTAGATTATCTTAATGAATGCGATTAATTCTACTTCGAAAAGTTTTTAACCAACTTATGCGACGAGTGAAAAAGAGAAATTCTTTCTAATGACTTTTGCATAGTTCATTTGCATACAGAATGAGAAAACATATGGAAAAAAAATCCGACGTCTATCAGAAATACAATTGAGAGTATTTTATAATTAAAAATTTGTTTAATGACAACTATTTAAAGATATTTGCATCGTGTTAAATTACTAACACGAATTTGTGATTAAAAAGATGACGAATAATCCTTATGGCTAGACGGACTGCAAAAATATTCTATAACAAAAATTCTAACAATGAAAATTTTAATCAAAAATGAAGCATGACGACTTGGCACCCTTGTGTTCTGATTTGGGTTCAATACAAGAGGGTAATAAGAAGATTGGAATATGAAGAAAGGAAACTTTTTCAATATAATCATTTTTGAATTATTACAAAGTTGCTGATAAATTTAGATGCATAATTACGAAAACTTTTTTTTTTTAAATTCATTTTCTTAATTTTTCTGTTCATCTTTTGAGAATACGAACATTTTCATTTAATTATTCCAAGACAAAAAGAAATTTTTAGTTTTATAACTATATTAAAGAAATAAACTCGACAATTTGTTTTTTTTTAAATTTATGTAATATTTTAGGAATACAATTTGTTAAATTAAGGAAAATAAATTTCTAAAATCACATGTATTTAAAAAAAAATTGTTAGAAATTGTATTAAAAAAAGGCTTGACTAAACATAACTCTTTATATAGTTCTTAAGCTGTTGTTTTGAATTTTTAAAAATACTTATTGTTAGTAAAATGGTAAATTACAAATTTTAGGGAGAAAAAAAAAAAACTTGAGCATAATGTTTTTTCTGTTTTGAGATAAGCTAAGAATTTCTAAAGATATTCTATTATATTCATTGGTTATTACTATACTAGCGTTTTTTTCCCCTTTATTTAAATAATATTTTGGATTATCCTAATTGATGCAATTAATTCTAATTCAAAAAGTCTTTTACAAATTTATGCGATACATGAAAAAAAGTTAATCTGAATGAATGACTTTTTCATAATTTATTCACATACACAATGGTAAATGATAAGACAGAAAAAGAAAAAAAATTTGCATCAAATATAAAACCAATTGAGAGTATTTCATAATTGAAAATTTGTTTAATTAAAAGTATTTGCATTGGGTTAAACTACAAACACGAATTTGTAATATAAAAAAAATCATGAATAACTGTAGCGTATCTACCACTACATAATTACAACTACAATTCACTAGACATGTTAACTCGACTCTATGTCGGGGTATCTTTTCATAGATGAAGGTTGACATGTTCGATAGCTACCATCCCCACATTGGTGATATTTGGGCGTGGTTTGAACACGCCTACACTGACAGTAACGCCCACTTCGATTTGAACACGCCTACCTTGACAGAAACGCCCATTTCGATCTGTACACGATCTGTACTTCGATGGATGGTCCGCATTGAATAGTTGACTTGCTACTTGTGACTACAACATTAACCCACTCCTCACGTTGTTGCTGCTCAGTCTCGTCTCGATCATACACAACGTCGGCTTGCACACACTCGACTGCTAAAGGCAACATGGTGATCTTAATACAGCTCTCCCGGCTTCGCACAAAAACAGCAATAAATCAACTAGTGGCATCCATTCATCGAATTCTATCACGGATATATTTCTGGTGGGGGAGTACTGTAGCGTATCTACCACTACATAATTACAACTACAATTCACTAGACATGTTAACTCGACTCTATGTCGGGGAACCTTTTCATAGATGAAGGTTGACATGTTCGATAGCTACCATCCCCACAATAACCCTTATGGCTAGAACAACAACTTCGAAATTGTACAACTAAAAATTCTAACAAGAGATCCTTAAATGACAAAAAAAAAGTGTGACTACTTTGCACCCTGATTAATATTACTGATCATACTGAATTTATATAAATATGTAAAGAATTAAGCAAATTAGGAAAACTTTAATTAATTTATATTACAAATGTAAATTAGTGAATGTCCCCTAAGAAATTTTTATTAAAATTCTTTACTTGGTTCAGTTTTTTTAATGAAATGATTAAAAAAATTTAAATAATTTTGATACATTGCATATTGAAGCTAAACATTTTTGTCAGGAAGTAAATTATTATATGGTCCCTATACACTCGTAATATTTAATAAATCTGTGATAATAAAATTTTTTACTTTAATTGTTTTTAAATCAAATCATTTAAAAGAGATGAATTAAGTATTTTGGAATGACAAATCTGAAAAACATAAGATTTTTCGCTGCATTTAAAATATTGTAAGCCCCTCAATTCATACTTTTTTGAAACTTTGCCTCTAAATATTAAATTTTTTCCTAAAACAAATTGAGAGTACTGAAAATTTTAAAAATAATAATACAATAAAAGAAAAATAATAGTACAAAAAAGTAATAAACAGGGTGGCCACTCTAATCAGGTTTCAAATTTCCCTGATTTTTCCAGGTAAGAATCTTGAAATTTCCAGGTTAGCGTGCTTTTTTTTCTTCTCATAAAGTGTAAGATGAGTACAAGAAAAGTGTCAATATTTTAAAGTATTTTATTTAAAATGTTATTTTTTTAACATATCATCTTGAAAAAAATAAGTGGACTAAATTTATTTTAACAATTTGGCAAGATTTTGTTTTTTCTTTTTAATATTTTAGTAAAATATTAATTTTTAAAAAATTTAAACATATAGAGAAAATAATATATTTAATTTGTAAAATATAGTTTTCGGATTTCAGAATTAAAATTATCGTCTATTGCTTTAATTTTTTTTTACTTAATTTTTTTTCATTAATTTTTAATTAATTGCAATTTTGTATCAAACTTATTATAATAAAATACATATTTTGTAACAAACTTAAAATAACAAATTTAAATTTGTACTTGCTAACTCTATAATATTTTCTTTTATCATTTAAAAATGGCTAGTAGTAGTAATAAAACAATAGACAACATTAGAAAGTACAGTTCGTTCACCAGGAGTTGGCACTTGGCTCCGCCTCCATCACGTGGTATCCGACAATACTATTTCGCTATTTCTTGGAAAGGGATGCGAACAATGCTGAGCAAGGTTGTTATTTGGCAATCTTATGACAAAAATATTTATTTTGCAATCTTTATGCACATTTTTTTTTGTGCATCTTCACCTTTCCTAAACAGCACAATCCCTTAGTCTTCTAGAAGTCAAAGATTTCTCGATTCGTTTAGCAACCATGGGAGAGTTTTACGTGGCATTTTAGTTTAGCAGGGTTATAATGGAGCAAAATTTGATGCAAGCAAAGTATTGCAAAGTTGATATTTCAACTGTTTGGCGATACTTTTCTGTCTAAAAAAGTGGGATAGTAAAATAATTTAAATTAAGAAAATTAATAAATAATTTCAATTAGGGAAATTAAAAAAATTGAAGAAAAAATTTCCAGCTTTTCTTTAAAATTCCCTGATTTTTCCAGGTTTTTATCCAAATTTCCCTGGTTTTTTTCCTGTATAAAAAAAGTCCCTGATAATTCCAGGTGGGTGGCCACCCTGAATAAAGTATAATAAAAGTATAATTTTGCGTTTAAAATCTTAATAATTCTTATCTTTATTAAATTAAATAAACAAAAGATAGATGGAAATTTTGAGGTGATGAAGCTTTGTGATTCTTGACTGCTCGGAGGACCTTTACATGAAAATAATTACTTAGTAAATGGTCCTCAAGCCAAATTAAAAAATCATGGAACTGATCTATAAATAGAATAGTTCAAAGCCATTAGCAAAGACGCTTCACTAACGATGAAATTAACAAGAGAAATAAAATTTTCCTTTGTTATTAAAATTTGGCAATGTTTAGTTGGTCCCCATGATTAGAGAAAATTCGAGAGATTTTTCGGTTCGATTTCGGAGGGTGGAAAATGAAGCCTGAAATTAAGAATATCTTGCAAAATGCAGCAGGATAGCAAGATTTCTTTCTACTGAATCCAGCTCAGTATATATGCGCATGTGGACTTGCAAGTATTTCACCAAACATGCAAAATGATCGGCGCTTTCATACGACCGACGGTACGCCGAAATGGATTGCAGTTGAATGAATAGTGAAAACGTTAAATATAACAATGTGAAAACCACGCTTTTTGCATAATTTGTGGCGAAAATTGACATGATAAAGAAAATATATCTCATTTTGAAAAAGGGAAAAATTAAGTACTTTATAAAAACACCTAAGAGGAAAAGCACTTTTAAGGGCATTCAAAAAACGGAAATTGAAAATAAGCACTTTTTAAAAACGCTACGCACCCTGAACTTTTATTTGTCAGAATGCAAATTATTTTTTATAGCAGATTTCTTTTTCCTATTGTTCAAATAATGTATATACCAAGTTTCATAGACACGCCTCTACTAAAATGGATATTATCACGCTCTGAATTGGATAACTTGAGTTTTGAATTATAACCACCCTGCATGTGCAATGTGATTTTTTCCTTTTTTTAATTTTTCTTATGCTTTGCTTTATAAACATGCACTGCTTTCAAAGTTAAGAAATCATACTGAAGATTGTGAAGTGGTGTTGATATGTTTGTACATTCCTCAATATTTTTTATTAATTTTTCTGAATAAAGTAAACACAGATTACAATTTGATGAAATAACTTTTATTTGGCTATTTACAAGCTTCTCAAATTCCAAAATGCTTTAAAAGCAATCCACACATCCTTCAGTGATAAAATACCAACAAAAACAATGAATGATAAAAACATAAATTAACACAATTCAGATGAACATCACAAAATAAATTAAATGAGGAACATCTTCCAATAGAGATCCAAGGCATTTGGAGTTATGGCTTTTTGCAATCTGAAAAAAAAAAAAAAAAAAAAAATAACCTTCAGTATTTTTATAAGTAATTTTTTTTTAAAAAGCAGATATCAGTTCATTCCAGAAACCTATTGCATTTAATGCTCAGCTGTCAACACTTCCATCTCTTAAGAAACACTTCTCTTACTGATACTGAAATAAAATTTACACAGATACTGCAAGCAGATATTTTTTAACTATTGTTAACATCTAAAACTGCATCAAATCCTACAAAAAACTAAGAGTGGTTAAGGCAGTGCCTGACCTCGACCCAACATCCTAAAGTGAAAAAATTATTTTTGCCATTAAAAGTTGAAGAGTAATAAAAGAAGTATCCTATATTAATTTGGTTTATTTCAGTTTTGTAATTGCTTACTGAAAAGTTGACAACATTTACATCTCTAAAGAAACATTTTCCTTACTGATAGTGAAATAAAGCTTTCATTGATAACTGTAAGCAGACATTTTTTGAACTTTGTTATCAATTGAAACTGCATGAAATCCTGCAAAAAACTAAGAATGGTTTGTGTTGTATTTGGTCAGGGGCAAGCCTTAGTGAAGAAATTATTCTTGTGATTAAAAGTTAAAATACTACCACATCAAATGACCATCAAAACATTTATGCATGTTTTTTTTTAAAAACAAATTCAACAAAATTTATATTTAATAAAAATGTAAAAATAATTATACATAAAATGTAAAGAAATAATAAAAATATATAAATAATCTGTGCATAATTGAAGTTAAATCATATTTAGTAAGAACATTTTTAAAAACAAAAATGTAATAACAATTAAAACCCCAATATATTAGCATTGATTAAAAAATTCAGAAAAAGATAAGCATCAATCAGATTGCAAAATTTAATTGAGTGATACTAATTTTAAAAAAAATATTTTAAACACCAAATATCAAACCATCCTAATAAGAAACTAACAAATACATAAACAATGCATGTTTAATTAGAGTTAATCCATATTTAAGTTGAAGCAAAAGAATAAATAACTAAAAAATGATGCTTTTTATCAACAGACAAGCAAAAGTAAATAAATTAATAAATGATAATCCTTAGTCATAAAATAAATAATCCTAAAATATGAAATAAAGCTGCAAGAAAATGAAAAATAAAGGGATAATTTATTAATTCATAAAATAAAAGATCTTTCCAACAAATAAGTCATCCTAAAAAATAATTAAAAAAAAACTAAATTAATAAAAATATTATGCAAATAATCTGCATTTAATTGAAATTAAATCTTATCTAATCATTTGATCTAATTTTTTAGGAATAGAAGGAAAAAAAAATTAACCGAATAAAACCAAATTCATGATTTATTAAATCACCAAATTAACTAAAATAAAACAAAATTTAATTATTAAAAAACGCAATTTATTTCTTACTTAACTATAAGGAAAGAAAATTATAGGAAAACTAATTAATCGAATTAAATAAAAATAACATTTAATAAATTACCAAACAAAAACAATAGTTTAAGTGCTAACTTAAATAGTAAAGAACATAATGCAGGATATATTGAGATCAACTGAATTAAAGAAAATCTTTATCTTAAAATTCAAGAATAAGAAAGAACTAATTTATTGAGTATAAATTTTATTACAAATAAAGAGAAAAAAACTCAAAACGTAGTGGAATCAGAAATGTATTACTTGTAAAAAGAGAAAGCTGTAATCTACTTCAAAAAATAATCGTCTGCTTTTAGTAATAAATTGTATGTTTATGTATAAAAAATTTTCACTGTTTATTTTCTTTACAAAATAAAAAAATAATAATATAAAAGTAGACGATTTTGAATGAAAGCAAATGTGATTCCACATCAGACAAAACTTGCAAATGATAATGCACCTCAGAGGAATCAGAATTCATTTAATAAAAAAAATAAGGTTTCTTTAATAGGTACCATATAAATAAACGTAGCAGATGATTAAAAAAAGTTTTGTCTGTTATAATTTACGTTTTATACGAAATTATATAACAAAAATTTGTCATAATAAATAAAGGATAATGAAAATGGAGAAACAAAAGTGCATTAAAAAAAAAAAAATACCTAAATACCTTATATGTCAATATTCTCAAGGTAGAAGCAACACTCCAAAAACTTTAAAGAACAATGGAATTTTGCAAATACACTTAATTACGGCCATTCTCAAAAAAATTAAGATTTTTTTTATTCCTTTATGGTGCAAGCGCAAATTATGGTTAAAAACAGATAAGTGTAATGCTGCAATTTGATTAGGTGTCAAATTTCCAGTTTCGGTTTTTCTCTGAAAATTCCTGATATTCCTAGTGCATACAACGCTGGTATTCTAAAAGGCTTTTTTTTCTGATGCGAAATACTGAAAATACAATTATAATTTTTAAATTATGCAATAAAATATTACCGATAAAATAAAACAAATTTATTTTTAAATATATAAATGAATTAATATTTATTATTATTAAAATAATAACTAAGTATTACTGAAGAAGTGTTATTAAAAATAATGAACTATCATTAATGTATTTTAATGAATTGACTTTAATTTTAAAGTTGAATTATTAGATTTTTTTTTTTTTTATCTAAAAGAAAACATTGAAATAAATTGTTTGAAATAATTTTACTATTTCTAAATACATTTTTTGACTTTTTAAAAAAAGTTTAATATGTTATTTTTGTTGGTATGAAAAAAACAGATTATTTCAATCAAATTTAAAATGCAAGTTAAAGCATGTGAGTGTGTGTTTGTGTGTGTGAGAGAGAGAGAGGGGGGGGGGGAACCCACTGCTATATTATAAATAAAGGACTTGGTGCAATATAGTGATAAGCCATGCTTTTTTCAGCTATTTTTACATCAAACTAATACTTAGTGATGTTTCCAGGTAGGTATTCCCCCCCCTGAATTTACATTAGATAGAAGCACATTACACCGAAACATTTTAGTACCTACAAATTTCATGCAAGAGTTAATTTTCCCCAAAGTTGCTCTTCTGCACAATTTGAAATGTGGCTTACCATTTCATTGCCTTAAGCTCTTCGTGTGTGTATATAAAAATGATCTGGACAATTATAAAATTTTTTATTTTTATTTTACCAATGGTTAATATACTCTCTGCATGGCATTGTACAAGTTTACAGTTTCTAAAGAAATTTTTCTAAATCTATTTCGTTAGCTACTAAAAAACTACAATATATCACTAAAATGCAATATAATAAATATTATTACTTATTTTTTTTGTGGATTTTTCTCGATATTTTTATGTTAAGGAGAATCTTTTGTGTTATGGAGCATTTTTGAATTATGAGTAGTTTTGTGTTATTAAGTGCTTTTTAAAACTATTTTGCCAAAGAAAAAAAAGCCACAGTTCAAGTGTCTTACACTTGAGACAAATTGATAATTGTAAACTATTTATATCATCTTGCCGTTATCTGAACTTTCAAACAGACATATAACCTAAATATTTTAAAGTTATAAAACTTTTTTATGAACCTAGATAATGCAGCGTTGGAGTAACTTGTTAAATATTTTATTTTATAACCATCATTGAACAACCGACCCAATTTTTTGGGTTTACGACTACTAATGTTCAACTCCGTAGCCTTGTATATTTGAACCTGATCCAGAAGACATGGGAACTCTTGGACCAAGTATTAGGAGAAATTTGCCATTGTGGAGAATTTTGATGGAACTAACCTGCATTTGCGTTACACGGAGGGGGAAAGCATGAAAACCTCCCAAGGTTAGTCTGGCGCCAAGAGGACTCTAACCCATGATCCGTGCTGAGGATATTTTACATCAGCACTATAGTTGGTGCACGCTGGGTGCAGAATTCGTATTGACGAACCATCACCGGGATTGGAACCCGGTTCATCTCATTGGAAGGCGAAGGCTCTATCCCCTGAGCCATCACGGCTCAACTTGTTAAATATTAAAAAATTTAATCATAAATGCATAAACTTACAGCAAACTTCACAGTGGGTTTCATCAGAATTATCACCACATCCATCTAGTCCTGTACAGAGTATAGCTGATGATCTGCATCGGCCGCTATCACACTTAAAATGATTTTCAGGGCATTTAAGACCTGCAAAATAAAATAATTGTAAACAAATATTTAATAAGAAACTTAGTATAGCCAAATATTCTGAAGAAAGGGTTGCAAAATATTAGTGGCAACAATGCATTTCAAAAATAATTTCAAGGTGGGGGAAAATAATAACAATCACACAAAAATAATAAAAAGGGTATTTTAAAAGATCATCTTCAATACATATTTTAAGAGTACTCTGAGAAAATAAAAATCACTAGAGCACATTAATGGTTTAAAATTAATATTTTAAGCAAAGAAAAATAAAAGTTACTGAAATCTAATAAATCATTCCTGATGAAGACAGGACTAAAATTATTCAAGCCCATTTGATTACTAGAGAAAACAGAGAGGAGTTGCAAGGTGATTTAAACCTGTCTTCCTGAGTAAAGTTTTCTTTGTGTACAATGTATGTTTCTATTTGCGTGCGCATGCACAGTGTTCAAAGAAGAAAATGAATTAATCTGAATAACTTTTGATCAAGATTAATGGTTCGAATAGGTGACCTTAAATATGCTAATTAGTTAGGGCAGATAATATTTTAAATTTAGCAATCAGACATAAAAACTTGATTTCTCTCTGAATGAACATATCTTTTTTTTTACGGGTTTGAATTTCTTATCCTCAAAATGTAGGGCGCAGTAGAATCTTGGAAATATAGTCCCAACAGTTTAGTCAGGAAAGTGGTCGAAAGTTTTAATCCCTTAATGCTAATTTTGCGTAGTTTGTAATTTCTCTAGAAGCAAAGATATAAAATTTTGCACCTATTTATAAAATTTGTTTATCCAAAGATAATCCTTTCAAAAAATTATTTGAAATAGTTATTCTTTATTTATTATTATTTTTTTGAATAATAATCAATCTAAAAAAATTGAATTGTAAGGTATAAAAATTTTTATATTTTAAAAAATTTAATTTCATATAACAATATACAAAATTTGAAAAAAAAAAAAAATCCGTCAAAGAATAGTATCTAAGAAATGGAATTTTAAATACAGAATAATTTAACAATTTGTGTACGTGCATAATGGAAAGTATACATTTTTATAATTTTATGTTCCCAGGTTGCAAAGTAAATGGAAAAGCAAAACTTAACCAAGATCCAAAGTATTTCTATGCAAAAATTATACATTTATAACCAAAAGTAATTTCATTACTTTGAAAACAATGTGAAGATTCAGCATGCCCGAATGTATGAAATCATTTCACTGATAAATTACCAATAACTCTCAGCTACCATAAATTGAGATGTTATTTTCATTTGTAAATTTTTAATGCTTTTAATTTATTATTATTGCTTTTTGAATTATTGTTAAAATAAAACGAATAAAATATATTAGTCACTTTCTACCACTATGATAAAACATCCCCGAAGAGATTAAATATTTACTGATAAATAACTTCATTTTGAGTGAAGATTCCTTTTTTGCTTCAATTTTCATAAGGATTCCTTTTTCGCTTCATTTTTCATAAAGGTTCAAAAATTTATGTTAAGGGCAAAGATTACACTAACCAGAAAAACTTTTTTCTTCTTCTTAAAGTAAAAAAAATAATACCTTTTTCACAAACATCAACTATTTCATCACTTCCATCTGCACAACTTTGAACTGCATTACAAAACTCATATTGTGGAAGGCATTGTCCATTTTTGCATTGGAAAGAGTCTTTATCACATTTAATTCCTGAAAAGTACAAACATACACATATACCTATGTTTCATGTTTTTAGAACAACTTTGAAATTTTTTATCAAACAAATTACCAGTATAACATCTTGCTTCATCACTACCATCAGGACATTCCCATCTGCCATTACAAACACTTGATTTTGCAAGACAGGTACCATCATCACATTGAAAAGCTTGCTTAGGACACTCTGAAAAATAATCAAAAGTTATTTTAAATATCTTCGAATTTCTTCTTTGTTGTTTTTTCTTTTAAATGTTTTCTGAATGTCTATTTTGTTATTCTTTTTATTATATGTTTACCGAATTTATTTTGTTATTCTTTGTTTGTTGAATCTCTATTTTATTATAATCTTTATTAAATATTTGGAATCTCTAATTTATTATTTTCTTTATTAAATGTTTGTTAAATTTCTATTTTGTTATGTTTGCTGAACCTCTGCTTTATTATTCTATTCATTAAATGTTTAATGAATCTCTATTTTGTAATTGAAATGCTTGCCTAAACATTTCTATTGCCTAAACATTTCTAATACCTAAACATTTCTAACGCATTAACATATTTTCACAGTATGTGAGGCTGTAAAAAAGCAGAGGAAGTTAAAGTTATAATGAATCCTACGATAGGAAGATGCTACAAAAAGCATTTCTTAGAGTTTCAAAATCTTAAAAATTTAAAAATTATTTATAAAAAAAAATTCCTATAAATGGTACTTAGAAAAAAAAATTATTTGATTTATATTAAGAACACTTGAAATTATATATTGAAAATAAAGAGAAACCATTTAATCAGCCTCAAAGGTATCTAAAAAGTGTTAAATAAAATTATTTAACTATACAGGTTCTTACATAATAACCACCTTAATAATCTATTTTTCAAAACCTTTTTCGAAGTGAAATAAAACAAGATACAAAATATTTAAAGGTAGAAAAATAAAAAGTTCTGAAAATCTGACGAATAACTAATAGAAAAGTCAAGTTTGAAAACATCAAAGTCTGGTTTGATTTCTATTTAACCCCTGAAAAACCCAGCAATTAATATATTGAACAACCTTTAGTACAATTTTATTGCTCAAAAAAAAAAAAAAAAAGTTTTATTTTCTTTGTAAACCTTCACAATGTGATTGTCTATGTAAAAATATAAAAGAATTTATCTTAATTGGTTGAAGTGTTTTATTACTGCGAAAAATTATAAGTAAGGTAAGAAATTTGATTTGAGTAACCTTTTGGACAATTTTTAAACACAAAAACCTTATTATTAGTGTATAGTAGATTTTGTTTCATGACCAAAATGTGAAGAAAGACACTATAAAAATATCCTACACTATGCAAAAGATGCTGAAAATTAAAATTTATCATTTTTATGTAATGATTAAAAATAATAAACACATAAGTTTAAACAATTGATCTTTAAAAATAGTATTTTATCACACTTCTGAGTTCACTTTCTTCTGAGCAACATATTTCCAAGAAAAAAGGCCACCTGACCGGAACATCTGCTCATGCACCCCAGAGCCCAAGGTCAAGAAAACTGAGATGGGCACAGTAGGCCTTGGTTTAGTAAATACAATGAGTTATGAAGCTAAACATTTTTGTTAGAAGTAAATTATTATAGGGTCCTTATACTCATAATGTTTAACAAATCTGAGATAATGGAATTCTTTATTTAAATTATTTTTAAATCAAATCATTAAGAGATGAATTAATGTTTGTTGGAATGACAAATCTGAATAACAAGATGTTTTGCAGCACTAATATAATATTTTTGCCAATCACTTTATACTTTTTTAAAATTCTTGCTTCTAAATATTATTGAGTTACAAGAGTGCTACTCTAAAAAAAGTCAAAACAGAACTTTTTTGATTAATAAACAAACACTGTGTCAAGATGTTCAGCAGAATTTTCAGAAATTTATAGCTCATTGATTGCAATCATGCTTCTAAATATTATTGAGTAACAAGAGTGCCAGTCTTAAAAAAAAAAAAAAAAAAAAATCAACACTGAACTTTTTTTGATTAATTAACAAACATGGTGTCAAGATGCTCAGCAGAATTTTCAGAAATTTATAGCTCACATTGCAATCTTGCTTCTAAATATTATTGAGTTACAAGAGTGCCACTCTAAAAGAAAGTCAACACTGAACTCTTTTGACTAATTAACAAACACAGTGTCACGAATTTTCAGAAATTTATAGCTCACTGATTGCGAAATTTATCTTTCCACGAGAATACAACGCTTCGTCAACTACTTTGACATACAAGAGAACTGTGGAATAATTCACATTAAGAAAATTACCAATGAAGCAATTCAAAAGCCATAAAACCATCATTAAAAGCAAACATTTTAAGTTATATGACCACTAGAACAACATGAAAGAAGTAAGAGAATTTTTTTTTTTTTTTTATGAAAGTTATAGAGTTGAAAAATTTTGACACAATTTTCCAGTGAAGTGAATAATAAATTCAAAAACTTACTAAATGGTTCACATTCATCTTCATCGCTACCATCAGGACAATTTTGACGTGCATCACAAACATAGTACCATGAAATACAATATCCGTTTCGACATTGGAAAGAATCTTCAAAGCAACCTATGAAAATTATTAATAAATTATTCACTATACCAGAATATACTTGTTTTGTAATAATCCTCTTTAATATTTTTTTAAATCCTTGTCAAAACTGACGTCAAAAAAATATAAACTAAAATTGCTATGAAAAAAGAATGAAATGTTATTGAAATCTAATGAGCTATTACTGACGAAGGCAGACAGAAAACATCAAAGAGAAATTTCTAGAGAAATACTGCCACATTTCTCAGATTGGAAGGGCATATTTCAAGATATATTATTATTTCATTACTAATTCAAATCTATTAATCTTTCATAATGCATTGAATATATATATATATAAACCTATAGTCTTTATAATCTTGTACAGTGTAGAAAAAAATGGACCACCACCAGCCTGAATAACTTCTTATCTTTTAATGATTAATTTTTATTCACTATACCAGAATATACTTGTTTTGTAATAATCCTCTTTAATATTTTTTTAAATCCTTGTCAAAACTGACGTCAAAAAAATATAAACTAAAATTGCTATGAAAAAAGAATGAAATGTTATTGAAATCTAATGAGCTATTACTGACGAAGGCAGACAGAAAACATCAAAGAGAAATTTCTAGAGAAATACTGCCACATTTCTCAGATTGGAAGGGCATATTTCAAGATATATTATTATTTCATTACTAATTCAAATCTATTAATCTTTCATAATGCATTGAATATATATATATATAAACCTATAGTCTTTATAATCTTGTACAGTGTAGAAAAAAATGGACCACCACCAGCCTGAATAACTTCTTATCTTTTAATGATCGGATCTTCAAGCTCTAGGACTTCTATCTTAATGATTCAAAGATATGCCAATTAATAAGTTCAATGCTAATTAATAAGTGTAGACGATATTTTCAGTTCATTGACTTTAGAGGCACGATCTCAAATTCATTTAAGTGTTGTGGTATTTCCAATGCATTAGATTAAAGCGAAGATGAGATTTTTCATTCCTGATTAGCAGAAGTTAATGTTGGATCTGTGGTGAACCACCTTCTCACCAGATGGCGATGAACTCTGCTCGCCAGGTGGCAGTACAAAACTTTCCCCTCAAGGAAATGACTTTTCTATAAGATGGCAACATCTCTGAGTTAAAACCTTAGTTTCAAGAAATGGCAACAGGTCAATTGCTAACATTCATTCCATCTTGCCGACTGATGAACTTACACCATTTTTGAAATGCTGCTGTCGCTAATCCTATTCGTCTTTCTACTTGTAACTTAATATAATTTCTTTTATGTTTTATTATTATTAAACTGTGTTGATAGTTAATTTTTATTGAATTAATTTATTTAATATATTTAACCTAATCACCACAGATTGATGACCTCCGGACGTGATTTGATCACGCAGTAACGCCCACTTCGCAAAATTCCTAACAGTAACGCCTACTTCGATGGATAGACCACATTGAAAGTTGACTTGCTATTTGTGATTGCATCATCACCTTCCTGCGCTGTTGCTACTCATCACTCGTCTCGATTAAACACAACGTCTGGCTGCAAACTCTCGACTGCTACTGGCAACACAGGAGCGACTACTACTGTGAAGTTAATTCACCTCTCACATTCAGCACTCAAAAATTCCGGTGACCGCTTTCCCGGTCTGTCACAAGTACAGCAACTAGTGGTATCTGTTCATTGAATTCTATCCCTGATAGAATTCTGGTGGGGGAGTATTGTGGCGTAACTACCACTACGAATTATAAACATCAATTCACTAGTATATAAGCCATGCTAACTTGAATCAATCCTGAGGTACCTTTTGATAGATGACGGTTGGCATGGTCGATAACTCCGCCCCCACAGATCTATAGACAATATTACTGATTTGAATGAAGAATGTGTTGACTTTATTTTGGACGATGACTCTGATATTTCTTTCCATGGATTTTCATCTTCAGAGTAATGAAGTATAACAACTATTTTTCTTTTCATGAAATAGTTTGTGGTCCATATTTCTTCAATTATTTGCATGTGCCACAATTGTACCGAGTTTTAAAAATAAAGGAGTGCTGTAGAAGGCAAGTTAGATTTACTAATTAAAGTTTATATTTACTTTCCTCTGCTTCAATTACTTTGACTTTATTTTTTTTTTTGTGACTCGTATTTAATTATGCCTAATCAAATCAGGTTGATTTTTTTAAAATATCTAGTTGAAAATCTAAAATTTAGTTGATTCATTTACTTCCATACAGTTTATTCCTCGTACCCAAATTGGGTAAGATCATCAAGTACTTTTATAAATGCAACAAAAATTTTGTTCCTAGTGTTATCAACTGTAAAGTTTACATTTTCAACTGTGGAACTTCAAACATTAAATGCAATTGAAAAAAAAAACTTGGTTCCTACCAGGCCTTTGAGCATTGCATGTTTCATCAGGAGCTTCACAATCACAAGTACCATTTCTACAAATACTGTAAGGATCTCTAGCTTTACATTCAGCCGAACTTGTACAGCTTTTTCCCAATGAAATTGGTGAAACTGTAAAATGAACTGTAAAATAAAATTTTAATGTTTTATTTCATGATGCAAAAAAGACACAATTTTAATTAAAATTAATAGGCTGGATTCAAAACATTAAAGTATGGATATGAAATTCAAATAAAATCTGGCCACATTTATTTTGTTGAAGTTTTAAATGACAATATTGACTGAAAATTTTGGAAAGGCAGAATATTAGAAACTGTGACAGTAAATTATGTATACAAAGCAAAGAGACATACTTCAACTCTCTGTTGTTTAAAATATAGTGAATACTAAAAAATGGTGGAATTTTAGAATAAAATATTATTACATATTTAGTGGTTTTGAAAATTTTTGGAAGAAACGTTGCCAGACACCACACTGTGCCGAAGAGAGTAGTGTATTTTGCTCTACTATTAGTTGTTTTTAATGTTAGTTACACACAGTGTTAGTTAGCTTTAGTCATAGATGGCTCTAGTTTCAATTGTTTGTAGTGTCAATTAGCTGTAGTTGAACAAAGATGAATCAACAAAACACACTCCAAGGTGCAAAATACATAAAAAAAGTTGATGGTAAGTTTTTGGTACTCTAGCGCAGATATCAACATTAGAATTTTATGAAGTCTAGCTCATGTAGTTGGTACGTAATGGAGGAAATTAGAAATGAAAAATAAAAAAATTAGTATAATGTACTCTTACCATTACAGTCTTTATTCGAAGCGTCACAAGCAGTTCGAAGTTCATCTTCTGGGGGTGTTTCTGAAAAATTATAAATAGTTTAATTATTACTAGTATAATATGAGTAAGACTGTATTTCATATTTATTATTTTGGAGTTAATATGATTACATTATAGCTGCAAAGAAATAAAACATCAAAATGGCAAAAATTCTTCACTTTTTAAACCAAGAAATGAGTAGACTTCACTGTTATTACAATTTTTTTTGCTACCACTATTATCATAATTGTTTGGCTATTTATATTATAAATTGACTGTCTTGGTGTATTATAATAAGCTGCATTTTCAAATAGTAGCTGCATTCAAGAAAAATGTAAAAACTGGCAGAAAAAGATCTAGGAAATAAAATATTTCAACTAATTACCGACAATTAAAAATATTTGTAAATTAAATATTGTTGTTACAAATTATCAACAGAATTCCCTATAAAATATACAATAACCTTATATAACAATTTTCACAACTTTTTAAAGTCCCCAGAGTGTGGCGCTACCTTGTCAAGAGAGTGATTTTAGCAGAAAATACAACAATTTTAATGGAAAAAAGTGTGGCTTATCACTGTATTTTCTTAAGCAGGGTGTCCTGTAATCACGGCTCTTGACATAGTATTTTTGAATTATTATCCAAAATTTTGCCAAAAATCATACACATTAGGGATCAAAATCTAATATTTGCATGCGACAGAAACAATAATTATATTGCGATCTGCAGAAAGAACTATTGAGGTAAAGGATGAGGTTATTAAAGATTAAGTGTGGTAATTACTGAACACCCTACATGAGTTTAAACAAGCACAGCACTCTGTGGAAAGTCATATTTCTTTTGACTTTATGGAACAAAAGTGGGAGTGAATAATTTGTGATACCTTGAGGAGATAAAGTGAAAAAATATGTTTAGAATAAAAACCACTAAAATTGCTACAAAAGTTAAAATTTTGGAAAATTATTACATTATTTTTTATCCTATAAGCATTCAAAAAAGGCAAAAAGTAATTCTACATAGTAGAACCCCAATTATCCGACACCCTCGGGGCTAGGCGTATGTCGGAGAATCGAAATTATTTGATAATATGTAGACCATTACAAGTCAATTTCGTAAAAGTGTGAATATTAAACTATGAGCAAAATTACTCAATATAAGTAAAAATTAACATTTAAAAAAAAAAATAATAATAATAAATGTTTTTGTTTTTGTTTTTCTATCCTGAATAACAATACATTATGTTAAAGATATCTTAAATTTTTTTAATTTCAGTTTATATAACAGATACCGTATATTCCGGCGCATAACGCGCCCCGGCGTATATCGCGCACCCGTAATTTCTAATACTTTTTTTTAAATTTTAAGATATACTCTTCGTATAACGCTCACGAAAATTAGGATTGTACATGTGCAATATTTCGTCTTTCAAGATCGTAAATAAAAAGTTATTTTTCCTATCTTTTGCAAAATTAAAAGAACTGAATTTGACATGTATGTGAGGGTAGAGTTGAAAGAGTAATAATGTGATTCTGAGAAAAGAGATGTAGTCGTATTCAGCAGTGCAGGTGTGTGGAAGAATGTTGTTCCCCACATTCTAGAAGTAAGGGGGGGAGGGTTATCTGGAATGCTGTCTATTGTGTATGTCTCAAAAGCATACCACGAATCAGGAGACAAAACGTAATTCCTCTTCGGCCAATCGCACCATTTGATGTCCTGCCTTTGAAAAGTAAACATTGTAAACTTCAAGAATTCAGCGTAGTTTTTAGTAGTAGACATGGCTCCTATCAAACGAAGCAAACACAGCGCTGGATTTAAATGCAAAGTAATTCAGTTTGCGAAAGAAAGTGGAAATCGGGCTGCGGCGAGACATTTTGGTATTGGGGAAAGCTCGGTGCGTGAATGGAAGAAATATGAACAAAAAATAATGGATATGCCTAAGGATAAGTGTGCATTGCGTACAGGACTAGCAAAATGGCCGGTGTTAGAGGAAAATGTAGAAAACTGGATTTTGGAAAATCGGCAAAATGGCTTGATTGTAACAAGAAACTGTGTTCGCCTGTTTGCTCTAAAATGGGCAAAGATTAATCCACACGCGAGTGAAAATTTCAAGGCTACTGTGAGTTGGTGTAGCCGATTTATGGCTCGAAAAAATTTAGTTCTACGTGAAAAAACCAAAGTATCACAAAAACTACCAAAAGATTTGGATAGTAAATTGTTAAGTTTTCAAAAATATATTATAGAACTGCGAAAAAAAAGGAATATTTACTTTCGCAAATAGGAAATATGGATGAGACCCCAGTCATGTTTGACATGATCGGTAATAAAACAATTGATTTAAAGGGAGTAAAATCTGTCAACGTAACAACGGGACATGAGAAATCTCATTTCACCGTAGCCCTTTCTTGCTTAGCGGATGGAACGAAACTAAAACCAATGGTTATTTTTAAGAGAAAAACTTTTCCCAAATGTAATTTTCCAAACGGTATTTTTGTTCATGTCCACGAAAAAGGCTGGATGGACGAAAATGGTGTTAAATTGTGGGTAAAAAATGTCTGGCAAATCCGTCCTGGTTGCGTAAGAAAACCAGAAAGCCTTTTAGTGTGGGACATGTTTAGGTCTCACCTTACAGATAATACAAAAAAATTGTTGAAAGAATGTAACACCGATATGGCAGTTATTCCGGGTGGATTGACACCATTAGTTCAGCCCTTGGCGAACAAATCCAAGGATCCAAGGATCTCACAGTATCCTTTGGCCAAGGTTCAGCCATTAGACGTCTGCTTAAACAAACCATTTAAAGCCAATTTAAAAAAACAATGGAACACTTGGATGTTGGAGGGCGAGAAAACCTTTACGAAAGGAGGACATATGCGTCATGCAAGTTTGGAAACAGTGTGCGAATGGATATTAAAAGCATGGGATGAAATTAAGCCTGAGATTGTTAGAAAATCATTCAAAAAATGCAGCATTTCAAATAATCTGGACGGATCAGAAGATGACTGTTTATTTATGGATGAGGGTAACACAGATGATGAAGACGAAACAGATTGTGATGACGTGCCTGAAGAAATAACGGAAGACGAATATAATGAACTATTTATGTAATAACGAAAATGAATAAAGTATATAGGTAAAGGTATGTTATTTCTTTAAAATAAAGTTTTTTTCTATATTAAATTTTTTTTAATCAATAATTTTTTATATTCGGTGTATACCGCGCACCCGTAAATTCCAATATTATTTTTTGTATTAAAAGTGCGCGTTATACGCCGGAATATACGGTAATAAAAGTGTAACATGAGTGTTTTGGATAACTTAAGTGCCAAATGATTAAAAAGTTGTACAATCAGGTGTCAAACAAACAGGATTCTACTGTTTTTGAAAAATTTAGATTGGTGTAACCATTCGGTGAAAAGCAATAAGAGCTTGAATGAAACATATGAATTAGTTTCTCTCAAGGATTTTTTCTGGGTTGTTAGGTAAAAAAAAAAGACACCTACCTGGTATTAATTCACATTGTAATTTATTCGAAGATAGGTCATAACCATCTCTGCAATCACAATATGCTGTGCCTCCTGATTTTAGGCAATAAGAATTAGGTGTTATTCGTTCACAGTCATTATGATTCAAACAGCTACTTCCTAAATCTAATAAAACAAAAAAACATAATTTCAATAAACTCTGTCAATGAAAAACTGTATAAAAAAGATTTTTGTCCCAAACAGAAAGTCTGGATGTCACTGCAAATCTTAAATAACATTAATTTATTATGTAGCGTGTGAAGCAGCAGCTGAACATATCTGGCTAGAAAAAAAATGTCTTTTCATTACGTCTTTTTTATTTAATTCAAAAGCAACATGTTTGGCAAATAAGAATATAGATATCAAAAACAAAATTTCTTAGTAGGATAAAAAAAGCTAGTGTAAATGAATATCATACAACCGAAAAATATTTAAAAATTTTCTTATTGAGCATACAAAGAACTTTGACTGCACTATAAAAATAGTGATTTTGGTTTTTGTTTTGTTGTTTGTTTTCGACAACAAAAATGTTTTTCGACTCACCTTAATCACACATTAGTTGCAAATTAAAACAGGACATTTTATTGCAAGATTATGATTTTACTAATTTGTTGTAAAACTCAAATCTGAGATAATCTTAGCCAACAGAGAAAGTTTTACTTACTTTTTGCAAACTGAGATAATTTTAGGCTACTTTTTCCTTTATCTTTAGTAAGAAAAAACATATGGTTAAAACTACTAGAAAATGGTAAAATTTGTGTTTCTGGTTCGATGGAAACACCAAAAAGCTTGGAAATTTTCACCAAAGCACTTAGGTAATGATTTTAGTAAAATTAGCAGTAAAATATGGTTTTAAAATATTTAATAAAATTTGGTAATTTCATCATGATACTGAAGAGCATGGCTCAAAAAATTTATTTATTTGGTTAAATTTGTTTTTCAGTTTTGTATTTTTAACTAAATGCTTGGTAATAAAAAAATTTCCTAACCACAGAATATGGTAATTTCACCAGAATTTTTTTCCTTGTTCAGATTTAAGTGTTTATCAGAGTTTGAACAGCATAGGTTCAAAATATTAAGGACACAACCCTAATTTAGGCACTGGGTCTCACATTTGTTTACCTCAGTTAGTTTACCAGTTCCTTTGTTGACCCTATATTTATACTTAACCATTTGTTTATGTCAGATTTTATAATTAGTATACATGTATTTATTAAATTTGCTGTTAAAACCAATCTATAGTCTGTTTACATTAATCATGGCTGGTCATGCCAAGCCGAATTATGTTTGCTGCGAAATCAAGTTATACTTTAATAACAATATTCCATATGATTATGATATAAATAAACTAATTTATAAAAATTATTTAATAAATGATTAAAGATAGGCACATTTCTTAATGCTATTGTAAATGTTTTAAATCTTAAAATTGTTGAAGTATTAAAAAGAAAAATTTTACACTTACAAGGTAAGCAATCATTATCCTCAGTTACCATATAACCAATTGGGCACTGACATTTGCCATAAATCCTAGGAATGATGTATTTGCAGTAACTGTAACTACTGGCCAGTTGACATTGTTGATCATATAAACAATAATCATCCACTTTAGCAGCTATATTTCAATAAAACAAAATTAATTAGAATTATCACACAACAATTTCAGCTTTTTACAGAAAAATTAAGAACTGGTAATGAATTTTATTTCTATTTCCTTCATTTAAAAAGAAGTTAACTATGTGTGTATCTACAGTATACTCTCGATATCTCAAAGTTGAAGGGAGGCCAGAAAAATTCTGAGATAGTGAGTGTTCGAGATAACAAGTTTAGAACTAAATATGTTCTTCAAAGTAGAAAAATTCTGAGATAGCGAGTGTTCGAGATAACAAGTTTAGAACTAAATATGTTCTTCAAAGTAGAAAAATATTACTCTAAAAAGCAGGGCTGCGAACTTTCTATGCTTTTTGCAAAAATATTTTCTAGTGGAAGCTAAGTTTATGTTTTAATGTAATATTTTTTATTCATTTAAGCTTATTTTCTCCACCACTTTACATAAAATGATTTAAAAATTTCTGTACAACGCCACTTTGTTCCAACTCTTTTGTAGTAAGGCATTTAAAATGTGGGCAAAATTAACAGAAATTCTAAGAGCTTTGATATCTACCACTCTTTAAAATATTTTACAAAAAGCGTAGTAGTTTGTAGGCCTGAAAAAGTAGAGTCATGAAACATAAGAATATCTACTATTAAATATGTATGCAATGATAGTTAACTATAAGTCTGTCTATATATAACAATGATAATTTTATTTTTAAAAGTAAGACAAAAATAATTATGCATTAAATAGAAAAGAATTGGTTTACAATAAACATATTTTGTGATTCTGCAAAAAATAAAATTTCTATTTCGAAAAAAAAAGGACATAACAAGGTTTTGAGAAGAAGCTCTTTGACATAGGAATTTAAATTAACATTAGGTGGATATATAATGCTATGGGGAAAAATATAATTTTGAAATAACAAGCTTTCGAGATATCAAGAATGTACTGTACATGTACAATGAAGTAACAATAATCATAAAATAGCTTATGCAAATATACAGATAACAGCAGTATTGCAAACAAACTGTATATATGGATAGTGCATTAGCAAGCAGGGTTGGCAAGTTTTTTATAAATTGATGGTTTAAACTGTCAAAAACCCATTTTTAACATTTTTTATAATTGTCAAAACCCCAAAATTTTGATGTAAGGGTAATTACTAGCTAATATAAGTATGAAGTATTTTTAAATAAACATACATATAAAATTACAAGTGATGAATCAATTATGTTCTTGAATTATTTTAACATTAAACTCTTTTGTGTTTTAAACATTACTGTCAAAAACCCAATGGAAATATTCATGTTGATGAAAATATTCATGTACATATGAGCAGGAGTGCAGAGAATTCTCAGATCCTAATATTTCCTAAGAACAAAGTTTTTTTAAATTGAAATTTCCCCCAAAATTGTAGTGTTTTTCTTCAATAACTTTTTAAAAATATTTTTGGAAAGTAAAGTTTTTGAAAGGAAAAAAAAATTCATTTGATTTTATAAAACTCTTGAAAAAACCAGCATATCTGTTAAAAATAATAAAAATCAAAATATATTGAAATAGTGATAATTTATTAAGGTCCAACTCATAAACATAGGAAATTCAAACTAATAAATACACAAATTGACATTTAATGTTTTTGTAACGAGGAAAAACTTTGCAATGCAGCACATTATTTAACAATAAAAAAGTTTGTAGTAATTTTTTTAAACCGAAAATTTTCCAGTGGATGCATGAATTTTTCTCAAAACCTCATTTGCATGATTAGAAATATTCTGCTCCCTTGCAATATGAGTAAAAACAAATATTACGAATAAAAAAATTATAAGTTGAGATTAGACAATTATTGGCGACCACTTTAGTTTCACTTAATTAAAGAAATATGCCTGAATTGTGGCATAAAAGAATTAAAATCAATATTTAGATTGATAATAATTAACAACTTATAGTTATTAACTTCAAAAAAAATTAATAGTTATAATATAGCAAATAATATTGATCTTAAAGTATTAAATATGTTTTTAAAAGAACCAATTAATAGTTTTAAAAATTTTTTGCCATATTTTTTTAAAAATGATATACAATATAAATCATAATTATAGTAGCATATCATGCAAGTATTGTGCATGATTTAATATCTAATAAAATGTCCCTAATGACAGTTTTTGACATCAAAAACCCAACCATGCTAGCAGGACTTTTATTTGTGTTCAAGTAATTCACCTAAGAATGTTTCAGATTAAATTATGACCGCAAGACGAGAATGAACAGACTTTGAATGTAGAGTGGTAGTTGGAGCTAGATGTATAGAGCATTCCATTTTAGAAACTGTGAGGGAATTCAACACTCCTAGATCAACAGTGCCAAGAATACCTAATTACAGGCACAACCTCTCACCATGAACAACATATTGGCCGACTGCCAGCACATAATGATCGAGACCTTTGATGTGTGCATAGAATTGGTGTTAACAGAGAAATAAAGCAAGTGAGTAACTGCAACCAGCAAAGCAGGACGAGAAATGGATATTTTAGAAAAAGCAGTGGGGTAAAATTTGGCTGTAATGAAATAGGGCAGCAGAAGACTGTCTCAAGTGCCTTTATTAACAGCATGTCATCACATCCAGTGCCTCTCTTGGGCTCGTGACCATATAGGTTGGAGTCTAGATGACTAGAAAATCCTAGCTTAGTCAAATGAAACTTAATTTAAACTGGTCAGAGCTGGTGGAAAAGTTTAAGTGTGGCAGACCCCACAAAACCATGGACCAAATTTGTCAACAAGACGCTGTGCAATCTGGTGATGACTCAAATATGGTGCGAGCTGCTTTTTTTCACAGTATGGGTTAGGTCTTATGATCTAATCGCAATGATCATTGACTGGAAATGGTTATGTTTAACTACTTGCATAATCAAAACAATCATACTGTTAAAAAATAATATCTATTAATGATTCACAATTTTGTTAAAAACCCAATAATAAATTACAAAACTTTGAGCTATCACTGGAAAGTTGACAAATGACTTATAAACGTCCCAACCAGAAAAATTAACATTCAGTTTCCACAACAAGTCATTTTTAAGCAAATAATGCTTACTTTTGCTTTCACCTGAAACAGGGAGTTGCATGATTATTCACAAAATGATGTCACATGTATCCATCTAGCGTTTATTTACAATTGCTGTGCTGTGAAATTGTATAATATTTCTACCCAATCTGCGACTGATTTTAATTAAGTAATTAGGCTTATCTTAACTTAAAAATAAGTGGAATAAAATAATATTTTCTATAAACTTTAACACCACTGATTTCAACCGAAAAGAAAGAGTGTTTCGCTATGAAGAGCTGCGTAATCATTTCTTCAAATATTTTAGCAATAAATAAACAGTTCAAAGTTTTAAAATCTTTCTTTTGTTTGGCATGCACTCTCAAAACCTTAAATTCAATTCACAAAATAATTTACAAAAGATGCTCATACGATATAAGTAATATTAAAACTAAATTGCATCAAAAAAACCTTAGCCAAAGAGGGGGCACATTTTCACTCAGCACATGTGACGTCATAACTAATCAGGGATCGTTTTTGATTGCATCACTTACGGAGGTCTTTTATAGTGCGGCTTTGAGGAGAACTCCTCCAGATTGAAAGTCAGGGGAAGTCTGCTATTATGGTAGTGAGTGAAAGCACATATCTAATGGGGGTGAAATGGAGGAAAGAAGATGTCGCTTAGTTTACTCATGACGACCTACGCTAAGATAAAGACAAAACTATTCACCCCACACCCCCATTTGAAGTGACCTTTCCTAGTAACCATAGTACCCGTCACGACGTGAGATGGGTGTCTGGAGGAGTTATCCTGAAAGCAGCACTATAAATGTTGTATAACTAAATAAATAAACATTTGGCAAAAAAATCAGATTTCAGTTTCAGGAGAGAATTTCCAATAAGTTAGGATTGAAAATAAAAAAATTAAGAGATGCTGCAATTGTCCATTCAAGAGATTTCAGGAGGAGTAAAAAAGGTAAGATGTGGGACCAATTAGAAACTTCTGATGAAATATTTTTTTAAAAAAATTATATAAGTATATGAATACAAGAAATTGTCCATAATAAAAAAGAACATATTGTGGAAGAAATGTAACCTTTCAAGTATGCTGCTGTAAGAAAAGTTTTAACATTAAATGGAAATACAATATTTACAATACAAATTCTGAAATTTGTTTGATTTATTATTATTATTTTTTTAATAACTCAAAGACATAGCAGCAACACAAAGTATTAGGAAACTACTGTTTTGTTTTCTAAAATAGGAGTTTTTTTCTTTTTATTGATACCGAAAATGAATATTTTATTTTTATCCCAGATTCTTTTTCAATTATTGCCATTTTGCTAAAATGGGTGCTACTAACGTTCAGAAACATTTTCTGGAAAAATGGTACAGCAAAGTCAGAGCAATTAATGGACAAATTTTACTCTATCAAATATGCAGTAAAGCATGTTTCTGCCTTTATAACAGAATGGGCGCCAGAAGGAAATGAAATACCATTACTTAAGAAAACTTTTACAGCTTCTTTCTGCTTTTGATATAATCCAAAATATTATTCTTGCCTCCGTGAGTCATTAAAATATCACAAGCATAATTGGTTCAAAAAGTATACGTGCTTCCTTTTCTCGAAGCAATAATGGAAGGAAATTGATTAGTATATGACTGGTTGCATATTTTCGTTTGGACTTAGATATCATAAAAATATTTCTTAGTTAAATGTATGAAAACAAACGAAATTAAGATGCAATCCATGTTTTTTTAGTAAACTAATTAGCCAACAACGAAAAAAAAAAAAGAATGATCGATTTTTGCCAACCAACCGTTGAAAAAATATGCCCTGATTGCATGTAAAGGTTATGAAAAGATCTGGGGTTTCTAAACTTTCTTATAATTGCCCTCTTCTCTAAGAAAAATAGAGGATAAACCATGGGATCAGTGCAATAATTCATGCAAGAAATGGTTTTGCAACATCTCCAAAAGGATAGATGCACAAATCTCCATTAAATAGTCCTCCACAAATATTGCTGTTACCACCTTTAAAAATATTGCGTTTTGAAGCTGGAGCTTCATATCGCCTGCCACCAAAATTGGTATTTCAATTGATTAATTGGTAGATATCAATTTGACATATTAGGATTTTATTCAATTAATTTATGCATTTAATAATATGATGCCACGAAAGGATTGATATTTGTTTTAATAAATTATCCAATATCACGAAGTGTAAAAAAACACTATTGCTATTCATCCATATTTTTGTTAACCAGTAGCTTCACTCGATTCAAAACTCTGCCCACATCCAGCTTTGTTTCCATCATTTGAATCTAAAGGAGAAACCATATGATAAATCTGACCATGAATTCAGTAAGAATATAATTTGTTCCCAGGAGGTTGCTTTATCTATGACCCAAATGATACTAAAGAAATTGCACCATTATATTCACGGGTATGATCCCAATAATGACTTCTTTTGATTGAACTCTCACGGAGTAAATTTTTTGGCAAATCAGGAATGATGGTTAAGCCTGACCACTTGATTTTCCTAGCCTGGCGATATTAAATATACTTCCCAGAAGAATTTTTTTTCTATTGCCCAGAAGTGAGCAGCACAAAAACTACATACTTCGGTCATGGAAGCGCTATTATGTTCTTCAATATCAACAGTTAAATCACACATAACGAAACGTCTCCTACGCAGTGATGACTCAAATCCTTCTTTCAATGTTACGTCTTTTATAACTGTCATCAACGCTTTCTTCTGCTCTTCGAGCATATTTTAGATTATGATACTAAAAAGTGTAACAGCACGACTAATACTAATTTTTTAGTGAATAACAATAAATAATATATAATGGATGGGTGACTGAATGTAAACAAGCTTCTTAAAACCAGAATAAATTTAGACAACTTCCAGTGTATCCCTTCCCTTATGTTACGTTAACAAGGCAATTATGTTTACAAGGTCCAGTCAACCATCCTTATTAATAATAATAATAAAGATAAAAATAATAAAATTAAAAAGAATTTTAGTTATAATAATATAAGTTCAATCGACAAAAACAGAAATCAGTAGGCAAACACTGCTCATTTTTGCCCAGTCGAATAGCAAAGAAAGTGCTATGAAATTTAAAGATAAGGGGAAAATGACATGGTGCATTCCTATTGGCGATCGTTTTCTCGAATGCGTTATCTAGCGAGAAGACCGGTTCCATGTCTTAACACTCCCCTGTCCCTCTGCTCCTCTTCTAATTATAGTAATGCTACGATATTTCCCCTCTTCTTAATATTTTCTGTATTTAATTGTCAAATATCTATATTTTTTAAAATTTACTCGCTTTCTTTTAGAACTATGTTCAATGTAGTTTCCTGTTCCATATAGTTTCATAATTTAAAAGTTTTAAATCTAGTCCAAAATCAAGACAGAAACTAACGTACTTCCTACTCCCATGACTCTGCACACGCTAGTGGTGAAAGTATGAGAAGTGCTGCCGCAACTAGAAAGCTGTGCCTTACGCCACCTGTAGCCTATTTTGATTGCCCATGGATGGTTAATTGAATGTAAGCAATAACAAGTTTCCTAAAACCTTAAGAAATTTAGAAAACTTCAGGTATATCCCTCCACTTATGCTACGCTTACGAGGGGCTTAATATTCTAGGAGACTTCATGTCCCGCAGTGGACTGATCATTAAGACACGGCTCCCAGCAGATCATCGAAGTCAAGCATTACTGGTTGCGGTCAGTGCGCAGGTGGGTGATCACTTGGATTAGTCTGCGTAGGGACAAAGGGTGTGCGGTATTGGTCCTCGATAAACTGTTCTACCGTAAAGTGCTCGACTCCACGTGCAGGTCGTCGGGCTACCGAAGCGGAGGTGCCATCTCCTCCGCAGAGGATCAAAATTGTGCTTTATTAAGCTTTATTAAAGTGATTGTGGGATTTATGTTTAAAATTATGCGTATATTTGCCATTTATAAGAGTTATCTATAATTTATAAATTAAAATTAGTTGCGAGTCAAAAAAGAATTTTTAGAATTTTTTTCATCAGTATGAGTGATGTTGAAAAGATTTGGCGATCGCAACACTCGAATACGCCTTCTGGGGAGAGACCGGTTTCATGCCTTTAACCCTTCTCTCTTCCCTCTCCTCCTCTTTTCAGTTGTATAGGAATGTACTACGATATTTTGCCTTTTCTTAATATTTTTCTTTTTTATTTAATAAAGATATTTTTTTTAAAATCTCCGTGATACTTTTCTTTAGAACTATGTTTAATGTAGTTTTCAGTTCCATATAGTTTTCCAAGTTAAAAGATTTCAATCTATATGAAAATCAAGAGAAAAACTAACGTATTTCCTTCCTCTATGACTTTCCACACGCTAATGGGGAAAGCATGTGAAGTGTTGCCATAGGTAGGGAGTTCTGCTCTACGCCACCTGCAGCCCATTTCGATCGCCAATTGACTAAAGATTCTTCAAACTCTTTTTTTCGTAACTCCTAAAATTATTATTTTTCGTTTTTCGAATTTTTCTGGGGATTTCTGCAAAACGGTAGGTAGGTACTTTACATTGCATAGATTTCGTAGGTTTTCTTGTTTTTTCCTTTCATATAATGCACTCGCGAACTGCTAAATTGGCTTTCTCACTGACGCTTAATTTTACTTCACCCAAGTTACCAAGTCTTATTGATGAATATTTTTTCAGTTATTTAGTAATTGACGTCTCCTATCAAAAGTGCTCTCTCTTTTGCGCTATGTAACTCTCCAGATGTAGTTTCAGTTAAACGACGAGCATGCAACTTCAACGAAATCCGCGAACAGACTGCTACGTGCATGAAACGAAAACTGCAAATATAACTTTCGCCTTTAAGACAGGCACTACGTGTAACAAAAAACAATGACTCTAAATCAAACAATTTATGACTTTCACTTGGTTAAAAATAAAAATGGCACCGTTGCAAAAATAAATAAACAGCCCCATATTAGCCCCGTTTTCAACTTTTCCAATTGAAGTCGGCACGGGTCAATATAGGTTTATCAACTCAAACATTCTTTTAGAATTATAGTAGAAACATTATGAAAAATATTATATATATATATATATAATATTTTTCATCACTACATATAAATAAGTAAAAAGACATGAGAAATATCAAGTAGACATATAGTATTAATAATTTAAGTTCCGATAAAAGTTTTCTAAAAAAAATATTTGTTGTAAATTCTTTTACTTCAGTTCACTATCACTGAAAAAAACATTGCGCAAAACCCTCAATCTCAATGTTGGAGCTTACACCACTGTTAGTCCTTGTAAATGAAATACATGCTTGCAAATGAATACAGCCTGGCAAATGAAAAAATAGCGTAAGACAATAACAAATGATGTAACAAAAAGCAATGACCTGACTATCCATTTAACTATGAGGTGCCAATATCTGGATAAGAGATATATACTGTGAAAAAATTTCGTGTCACTACCCAAGCTAAAATGGCTACAAAAAAGTAAACGCTGCAGCTGGACCCAGAACTAAAATAGTAATATCCCCCGCTTACGTGAGACGAAGCTGATTTTGAAACTAAAAACCTTATTTATGTAACTAACTGGTTATACTTACGTGGAAGGCATCTGTCTTTTCTTAGTCTAATGTAATTTTCCTCACATTCGCACAATCCATTTACGCAACGGCTGTGAGGAACTTTTATCCTACACTGTTGATCTGTTATACAACCATATCCTAACAATGATGCTGAAAAGAAAAGAAATAAACAAACTTTTTTAACAAATTTTTATCTTAAAAAAAAGTAAGATTGAAATAGTTAATCAAGATATTCGTAAAAAAAATATTTTTATATTTTTTAATTTTTTACATAAATTGAATCATTGATCTGTCTAAAATAGGTACTACTATAAGTCATTACGAACTAATGTTTTAAAACTTTCAGAAGCGAAAATGAATTTTCTTGTTGCATATTTTAAAGTTATTATAAAAATTATCTCAGCTTTTATGTATTTAATTATGCTCGTAAGCTTTTACAAAACGCTTCGCAAGCCTGCTTGAACAACTTGCATTCATGGTTTAAACGTTGCTTAGCAGTGGATTTAAATTTATTTCAATCTTGTTTACATAGATGGCAGCACTAAGATTAGAAAATGTTTCTCTTTTCGCAACTTTTTTGTTACTATCATGCTAATTAATTAAATTATGTACAATAATTTATTTTTTAAACTCAAATTTCGCACTTTTTACTCATCAACAATTGATTATTTTTCCCTAAGATTTCATGTTTTTTCTTTTTTGTAATTCGATTATTATAAGTAAAAATGTTTATCATCATGAGCATCACTTCTTTAATTTATGAATTTCTACCCGAGTAAAAGAAATCGTTACTGTATATTTGAAACATTCATAAATTTTAAAACCGTCAGTGGTTAAAACAGAAGAAAAAAGCTCTGTTATAACTATTCTTCAATTGTTCATGCATATATTGGTGTACTTTGTATTTTCAGGAGTACTCAGACTCGATAGTTTTTTTCTTTCACTGTTACTTTAATCTTTTTTGAGCTATGAGACAAAGTTTTCAGATTAAAACTATATTTCCTCAGAAAAAAACATTTAAAGAAAATAAATTGCATCAAAAAGAAGTAATAAAAACATGGTACATTTATATATTAGATAGCAAAGCAATTTAAAATAATTTCATAAAGACATAAAATAACTTTGATGATCTTATGATGAGTTTGATTTTGTGAACAATAATTTTTTTCATAACAGTTATCTTCTGGTAAAAGTAGGACAGTAAATAGTTCTCATGTAGTTTCGTTTCTCTTTATAAGCTGTTATCTTTTTAAGAATAACAATTGATTATAAGCTATTTTTTCATTTCTCAACTGCAGATGGCAACACTATTATATGAAATATGGCATGATTTCTATTTATTCATTATATATTTTAATGACTAAATTTAAAAGAGCAACTATTTTTAAAATGATTATTGATTTATTTAAATAAATATAACAAATATTATTTTTGTAATATATTGTTTTTTGTATATTATTTCTTTTATATTACTTTTTTATGTATATATATATTTTTGTAATATAACAAATATTTACAAAAATTTATCTACAAATATATTATATATTTATAACAAATATATAACAAATATACAAATATTATATAACAAATTTAATTTGGAAGGAATGCTGTTTTTTCAAAATTACTATTTTTTTAAGTAAAGGTAGGAAAAAATTCTTTTTTTATTAATATAAAAAACACATCAAATCATATGCCAAGAAGAAGAACATTTAAATATACAAGTTAAGCAGCTAGTATATTTTATTTTATTATTTATTATTGCGTTTTTTACATCATAATTTTGGAGTTTTATAAATCATTCAGAATTTTGAAACTAATTTTTTATAAGACTGAAATTAAAATACTATCAAAGTTCAAAGTAATTTTAATTTTTTACTTAAAGTGTGTCTACCACTACAAAAATACAGTTCCAATTCACTAGTATATAAGACATATTAACTCGATTCTAAATTGGGGTACCTTTCCATCAATGAATAATGACATTGTCGTTAGCTAATCCCCCCACATATTTCCAAATGATTTTGTAGTTTTCACTAGATATTTGAGGAATTGTTTTGTTCGAATCTTTCACATTATTGTTAGTCGAAAAACTATCGAAAATTTTTTTTATCGATTTTTGTTTTAAACAATGACAATTATTTTCTGTTGTTGGAGACATTAAAATAACATAAGAGGGTTAAAACATAAAATTTTTTGAATCATATTAATAGATGGGCTATTTTTTTTCTTTTTTTAATATAATGAACAGAAAATTGGTACTTATTAACTAAGGTGGCTCAACCTCAAAGTGATGTACCCAAACGAATTATTTAAATACTCGAATTTTGAATTTTCGCGCAGCCTCTATCCAGTCCCCTGCGTGTATTCAAAAAATTTAAAAAGCACTTTTTACAAAGACAATTTCAAGACAATATTTTTCAAGACAGTCGTACTCATAACTCAAACAAATCTTCACCTATTGTTTTCAAATTTATATTGAATGTTTAAATTTACATGCTTTAAAGGAGACAAGTTTTTATTTGATTTTAAATTGCAATTTTAAATGGAAAAAAAAAAATACAAAACCTGAACAAAATCGGTTGAATAGTTGACGAGAAATGTTGATTTTAAAATGTCTCTGTTTTTAAAATTTTATATCTCAGAAACTATTCAACCGATTTCGCTCAAATTTTGTATTTTTTCATTTGAAACTGTACAGTTAAAAGTGGTGTGAATATTTGCATACCCTACAATTCTAAATTATTTCGATCCTTTTGAAATAAAATAATAAAATAAAATAATAAAATAAAATAATAAAATAAAATAATAAAATAAAATAATAAAATAAAATAAATAAATATTAAAAACTGTTTTTTGCTTGGAAATATCTTTGGATAGAGGGACTTCATAATACTTTGTAAAATATATTAGATTCGCCCAAATAGTTCGAGATCTTAAGAAATACGCAAAAAGTGAAATTAATATTAAGGGGCCCAAACTTACGAATGTTCATCTGACTAGACAGTTGGGACCATGTTTTCTAGATTGATGGACACCCAGCATATTTTGATCACTAAAAATCCAAATCCACCAAAAAAAGGTATTTTTAGTTAGAGAAAGTATGCTTTTGTGTTTCATTCCGTATTTTAATTAATAGTTAGCCATATTAATTTTGCGTAATAATTAGCACAAATTAATTAGTAATAGTTAGCACTAATTGATCTCTTCCCGTTTGAACCATTATGATTGGCTCTTAGTTCGTGACAAAATCCGGTTATTAAAAAATATCACCCAAAAACTATTTAGGGTGATATTTTTTATTTCTTTTGCTCACTATGCAACCACTTGTTCTTTTTGTATCACATAGGAAAAATCAATTTTTGCAAATAATGAGTTGTAAAATAACGGGATTTTTTTCCTAAAATTTTCAGTATCGACATATTATTTTTTTTTCTGACTCTGCCTTAAACTTTAACTAAATTCTAAACACGTAAGAATGTTAATTATTTTATGTATGGTATAATATATAAAATGTTTATGAAAAGTGAACTAAAGCAATAATACATTGTGTAAATGAGTTAACTGTAAATGAAACAAATTATTCTTTTAAGATAAAATTGGATAATTTCGAAAGTTCTCATTTTTTGAAACATGTGGTTGCCTAATCACGTGTTTCTGGTTTAGTTACTGGATTAAATTCCGAAATGAAGTTGACCTCACCCAAAGAATCATCCTACTCAAATCTGCAAATAGTTTCATTTCTTGTTTAAGAAAGTTAAAGCCGCCTATCATCGGTGAATAGTTTGAAATTGCTCGTATCAATCCTGAGAAATCGAATTTTGAAAAAAAATAATTTTTAAAATTCGAGTTTTCATTTACTATTAGACCAATTTCGTTCAAATTTTTTTTTTTAGCCATTCTTAATGTTTTTGATGTTTATTAAATAAAATAATAAAAAATAATAAATATTTGCCCAAAGTTATTTTTTTCTTGAACTTTTCTTTAAATAAACGTTATAAAAATAAACCATGGATTTTATGAAAACTTAGCACTATGACAAAAATCTAGAATCAACCGCCAACATTTTAAAATCTTTTAAATAAAAAAAAATTATTAATCTAATAAAAATTATTAACATGATTTGAATACTAAATGCTTAATGTCTTAAGAGTCCATTTGGATTGACAATTTTATTTCTTAAAAATATAATAGTTATAAAAATAGTTTAAAATAACTAATAAAATGCTATGTTTATTTTATCAAGCGCTTATTTTGAGTTTGGTAAATGTCGGAAGTTTCATAATAGTTAAACTTTGATAAATAATTCATAATAAAAAAATTATAGGAAGAACTTAGAAAGAGTACCATTTAACCAAAATAAAAAAAAAGGAATTAAAGGTATTCATATTGATTGATATATGAAAAAGAATAATCAACAAATGAATATTATTTCTTTTAATTTAAAAGATCTTCTTTTGTATAATTTTAGACTCTGGATAATATTAAAAAAAAAAAAAAGTACGTACGTAATATAATAAAGCACGGGTAATGCCTTTAATGAAATAAAAAAAAATTAGCATAAACGTTTTTATAATTTTAAGTAGAATAATATTAAATAAATATAATAGAAAATAAAAATAAATAAAGTAAAAAGACATATACTAAATGTAATGTTAAGTAAACAACATTCAATAGTAAAATTAGGTATAAATTTTGCCTAGCAATAAGTAAAAAGTTTCTTTTCATAGTTGAGAAATCTTAACTACTCATAGTTTTTTTAAATTATAATTTTAAGTATTTAATTCCATAAAAAGATAATTTACGGAACAAGTTTTGAAGTATAAATTTACATTTGGTGCCTTTTTATTGAGAAAATAACGATTTAATTCACAATTGGTAAAAAAAAAAAAAATCGTTCTGATTGTATTGATTTTCATAAATTTAAAAAAGTAAATGCAATTTTGGACCATTAAAAGATGTTTCCGGCTAATTTAAATTGTTTTTTCAGCGATTAAAACGCCAGTCAAAATCTTGTAAGGCAATTTAAGCGGAAAAAAACCCAAAATGCGATTTAAAAGGATCGTGATTAGAAATGGATGCATAAATTTGCCAATTTTTACGGCTAGGTTGATGCTTTTTTTTATTACCTTCAATAAGCTGAATAGGATTAAAGTGCGAACTTTTAAACTGGTACTTAAAGAAGTTGTTTTATATCCAAAGTTCAAGTTTCTTAATATGTTTCTTTTCCTTATTTTTCCCTCCATTCACATCGTTTCTAGATGATGGAGTATTTTTACAGTTTTTGTTAAATCCGTTTATTACATTACAATCATTCAGAGTTTTCACTGTTTTTCTAAAAAAATACACAAAGTGCAAGCAATTAACTATCACAGGGTAGTTACACTGGGGAAATTTTTTGTTGCATTTATACAAATAAAGGATCTAATTTAATTCGGGTGAGAAGATTTCAAATCTGAATTTAGTTTTGAACCTAAAGCAATGGAATTTTATAAAATAGCATTTTTAGTTTATTTTTTGTCGAAATGTACAAGTTTAAAAAGCGTTATATGTAACAGGGGTCGTATAAATATTGATGCAATCTTCTAGAAGAGTTAGGACACATCAACACAATTGAAATTGCATAGGAACCCATAACCAGAAATGTCGTCGTAAGCAGCAACGGCAGCCTATTATGCAGCCTATTATGACTTGTTCAGAAGCCCCCGAAGAAACAGCACACGTATTGTGAATTTGTTTAGCACGATTGATAAGTTTTCTGCTTATTACGTTTGGTAAATGATTGGTAATTTTATGATGATGGCTTATAGCATGGCATTTATTCGGTTAAATTTACTTTTTATTTTGTATTTTTTACTATATGTGCTGTATAGAGAACTATAATTTTAAAAACTGGAATTTCCGGTAAACTGTTACCAACTAAACGGAAAAATTACAAAAATTAATGGTTTAAATAACATATATTTTGGGTTAGTTAACCAGAATAATGTTTTTTTTTTAAATTTTTTTTTTTTACCAGAAATGTTGTTTCCATACGGTATGATAATTTTACTAGAATTTTTTTTCTCTGTGCAGGACATAATACTATTAAATTATATGATCGACTATAGTAACCTTCAAACATTTTGGACAAACAACAGATAACTATTAATGGATTAATCGTTAAGTTTGATGTCATAGACAACTCGTATCACATACTGAAGGAAAACTCAAAGTATGCAACAAAATTTCCTCTAAAATCTTCCTTTTAGTATGCAATCGCTGGTCTGAGTAATCATTTTAATACGCAATCACCACCTCTCAAAATTCAGTCATTTTATTGTTTATTTTGTCTAAAATTTCGGATTCAGTGATATTTCAATTGTATTAAATTACTTCTCTCAGATGATGTAAGCTCATAGCATTTATTTTTTTTTTTTTTGTGTTTCTAAATGATTCATCGAATATCATGTGTTTTTTTGCATAATACCACGCAGTGATCAAAATTTTATAATAAGTTTTTTTTTATGAATAACTTGAAAAAATAATTTTACCCTTTCTTATGACCTAAGTTTAGAAAAAAAATATATAATTGTAATTGTAATTGAAAAAATTTAATAATTCAGGCAATAGTATCTGAAGTATCTTATTTTTTATGCTCCAGGTAAAAAATATTTGAAGTGTATTGAAATTAATGAGTGGTCGTGTTTATCATTTTAATTTAAAAGAAAAACATGAGGCTTTATGTGCTAAAATATGGAAACAAAAAATACAAGTAAAACTACATTCTACTCTGCGCCCATATTTTACTGCTTTTTACTATTTTTAAAATTACTTTTGCGTGACTATGTAGTTTTTGTACAATAATTACTATTTTTACAATTGCTATGCCTATGTAGTTTTTTTAAAAAATATTTTCAAAGTGTGCAATCACATTTCACTTTATTTCTATTTGTACCCTTTTTTACAACCATTGATTTAAAAAGAAAAATAAAAAATTATAGTAAGTCTCTACAATGTTCCCAAATGATGCTGATATTTTTTATTAATTTACTACTTTACAATCAATATTTGATTAAAAAAAATATATTCTTGTAAGTTTCTATAGCGAGTTCATATTTTACTGCATTTTACTACATTCACTACTACTCTACCTAAATTTACTATTTTTTATTTATGTACCCTTATTTAACCCTATTTAAATTTTTACCCTTTTATATGACCAATATGAATGACTCTCTTCTATGTGCTCATATTTTACTTATATTACAGTTTACAGCTTGGAGAAAATATCCAAATTGAAAAAAAATATTAAAAAAAAATAATAATAAAATAAAATATTAAAAAAAATTAAATAATATAAAAAAAAGATTATATTACATAATTTTTAAATTTTGTAAAACCTGGTTATGTGTGATATATTTACATAATCTTAATTTAAAAAAAAAAAGAAATATGCCTGAGATAATTTTTTAATTTAGAAACAGAAGAAGGAATGCGAGAATAATCTTCCCATCAGCTTTGACGAAATGCGTAAAATGAAAAATAATATATACATTAAAAAATAAAGATTATATTGCATGTAATTTTTAGATTTTGTGAAACCTGGTTGCATGTGCTTCATTTATATATTTTTAATTACTTTTTTTATTAAAAAAAAAAAAAAAAAAAAACAAACAAACATGAGTGAGATAATTTTGTAAATTAGTGAAACAGAAGGAGGAACGAGCAATCAGGAAAAAATTTCCCGTGAGCTAGAAGAATATCTGAAGTAAAAATAATCTCACAAAAATTAAAGATTATATTGCATGCAATCTTCAGATTTTGTAAAACGTGGTTGCATGTGATTTATTTACATGTTTTTATTTATTTAAAAAAAAAATATATGTGTGAGATAAATTTGAAAATTTAAAAAAGAAGAAGGAAGGAAAAATTGAGAAAAAGTTTTTTTTCAGCTTAAAGGAAATATCTGAATTGAAACGTAATATCTATTTACATAAAAAAAAAAATAAAAAAAATAAAGATGCATTTTTTAGATTTTGTAAAACATGGTTTTTGTGATTCATTTACGTATTCTTAATTTTTTAAAAATATAAATATGCGTGAGATAATTTTGTAAATTAGAAACAGAAGAAGGGACGAACAATTGGGAAAAAGGTTCCTGTCAGTTTGGAGGAAATATCTGAATTGAATAATAATATAAACAAAAATTTAAAGATATTTCATGCAATTTTTAAATTTCGTAAAACATGGTTACGCAGGATTTATTAGCATATTTTAAATTAAAAAAAAGAAAAGAAATACGCGTGAGATAATTTTGTAAATTAGAAACGGAGGAAGGAACGAACAATCGAAAATAAGCTTCCTGTCAGCCCGGAGGATATGTCTCAATTGCACGTCCTCCCCCTTTTTTTTTCTTTTATCAATCAACTACTTTTATTAAGAAGTTCAGTTTTTTCTACATTGATTTGTATTAAAAAAAGTGTCATCAAACCGTATTTCCTGGCAATAAAGTCATTAAAGACCAGAATTCGCTATTACTCCAATAAACCGTAAATAAACCGTTCAGCGTTCGGAGCTATTTATTGAAAAAAGCGATAAAAAAGCTATAAATTCTTGAAAGAATAATTTATGAAGTTTCAGGCACTTAGATCCCTAAAAGAATGAAAGAAATTGAGTATAATTAAATTGTGTTATATTATAGGATAAAATTCACAAAGGCGAAGAAACAGTTTAAGGAAGATCATAAAATATGTCAAATTAAAGAATTATCTTATTCATACTGTTATTCCAGTTGAAAAACTTGCTAAAATAAAGATACTTAACCTCATGATGAGCTGCAAATTTTAATTACAAGATTTTATTCTACGCATATAAGCTAAACATTTATAATCCAGCTTGCTAAACTAACTATTCATGAGGAAGTAGGTAGTTAGTTAATAATTCGCTAAGTTTTAAATCTATTTTTATGATAATAGCAAATATGGGCAAAAAATTAATTTCATCAATTTGTTTCATAAAATAAGCAGTTATTTTGGATTTAATAGCCTATAATTAAAAAACAAAAGTAAGCTGGAAATTTTATTAAGAATGTGTCAAAGTTTGAAATAAATTTATTATCAATATGAATAGTGCAGTTTAAGATTAGCCTTAACATTTAATACTTTGAGCTTGAAAATTTCATTAAGAATGTGTTGAAGTTTGAAATAAATTTATTATCAATATGGATAGTGCAATTTAAGATTAGCCTAACATTTAATATTGTGAGTTTGAAAGTTTTATTAAAAATGTGTTGAAGTATGAAATAAATTTATTACCAATATGAATAGTGCAGTTTAAGATTAGCCTAACATTTAATACTTTGAGTTTGAAAATTTTATTAAGAATGTGTTGAAGTTTGAAATAAATTTATTACCAATATGAATAGTGCAGTTTAAGATTAGCCTTAACATTTAATACTTTGAGTTTGAAAATTTTATTAGGAATGTGTTGAAGTATGAAATAAATTTATTACCAATATGAATAGTGCAGTTTAAGATTAGCCTAACATTTAATATTGTGAGTTTGAAAGTTTTATTAAAAATGTGTTGAAGTATGAAATAAATTTATTACCAATATGAATAGTGCAGTTTAAGATTAGCCTAACATTTAATACTTTGAGTTTGAAAATTTTATTAAGAATGTGTTGAAGTTTGAAATAAATTTATTACCAATATGAATAGTGCAGTTTAAGATTAGCCTTAACATTTAATACTTTGAGTTTGAAAATTTTATTAGGAATGTGTTGAAGTATGAAATAAATTTATTACCAATATGAATAGTGCAGTTTAAGATTAGCCTAACATTTAATACTTTGAGTTTGAAAATTTTATTAAGAATGTGTTGAAGTTTGAAATAAATTTATTACCAATATGAATAGTGCAGTTTAAGATTAGCCTTAACATTTAATACTTTGAGTTTGAAAATTTTATTAAGAATGTGTTGAAGTTTGAAATAAATTTATTACCAATATGAATAGTGCAGTTTAATATTAGTCTTAAAAATTAATTCTTTGAGGACGATTTTACCTTGACTGAAAATAACTATAAAAGTCTTTTAAATAATATTTAAAATTGCTGTATAAATTTATAAAAAAGAATAATTTATAAAGTTCGCTTAGGATATTTTAACGAACTGAAAAGTTTGTGTATGATTAAATTATGCTATATTATGGGATGAAATTTTAAAGGGGAAGATTTCAAACGGAATATCGTAAAATATGTCAAGTAAAAGAATTATCTAATTCAGTGATATCTAATAGGGCTCCATGAAAGAGTTAACGGGGCTTCGTGAATTAGAACTTTTTATAACTTGCGATGAATTCTGAAACCCCTGATTATGTATGAAACCTCTGATTATGTATCCAACCTATAATTCATAATTTTTTTAATCTTTCGGTTGCCTTTACGAAATTATTTTAAGTAAAATGCTAATGAAATAGAAATTTCATTATTTAAAAGAAAATATAATATTTTTAATAACAATATATTGAATAAATAATGAGAAGAACGCGCTTATAAAATATTGCATTAGTATTTCCTATCACGTTTATCAAATTAAAGCGAAATAACTAAATTATTTAATAAAGAATTATGTATCCATAATAAACATGTTCAGTGTTTAGAGCAGTTCTTTTTAGTTTTCAATTCGAAGTAGACCATATTTCGACTTATTTAATTTATTTAAGCTCATGTATATACACCAAAAACAAATTTATAACTGGACTAAATACAGTACAAAGGGTTGGATATAAAACCTAATTTTGAAAATTTTTGAAAGTTGTATTTTATTACTCGAATTAATTAGCTGCTAGAAACGAAAGAAAAATAAAAAATTCTTTACTAGTCTTAAGAGTATGTTATAGTTCATGAATGATTTTTTAATGAAGTAACCTACATCATAAGTAAAACAAACTCATTTCGAAATTTTTACAGAATTTTTGAACTGTTTTGAAATTTTTGAAAAAAAATTTTTTTTTTTGAAAATTCATTTCATAAGACACTTTATTTGATTACTTGATAACTATTTGCTGCTAAAAAAAATCAAAAATTCCATAGTCTAAATCTTGGAATCCAATTTGATTCATAAGTGCTTTTTTAACGAAATAACTTATATCATAAGTAAAAAATAAACATTTCAAAACTTTTTCTGTTGAAAATATTGAAATTGAACCATTGTATAATCAAATATTTTCAAAACTGTCAACCTATGAACCATTTCTTAAATTTCCATATTAAAAATATAATTTTAAGCTAAACTATTATTATTTGCATGTTGAATACAAAGTTTGATCACATACCAAAACTCCAAAAGAAATAAAGATGGTCGCAAAGAATGATTTTTAGTTTAATTTTTTTAGTTTATCTTTTTTCTTCTAAAAACAGCGTTTCTTTTTCAGCGTTTCTTTAAAAATTTTTTATAAGTTCTCATTGAATTACGAAAAATAGTTTCTTGCAAGCCAAATTAATATTAGTTAAATTTTTCATTTTTGTACATAATTATGTTATAGTATATGGTTTCTTACCTGATAAATTGATATTAATCAGATGTTCTTAAGAATGATATAGAAAAATATGGTTTGGATCATACATTTAGTACTTATAAATTTTTTTTTTTCGCAAAAAAAAAACTTGCTTAATGATGATTTAACCTGTTTCTCCCAAAATGACGTTTTTTTTTAGTTTTCCATTCCATTTTGCACATTAGTTCTCCTTATGTAATAGAAAATGGTTTATTGCTCTACAAATTAATCACACGTTAAGAATAATATTGAAAAATATATTTTGGATTACACACTTAGTCCTTGCAAATTTTTGGTTCTTTTAGCAAAAAACTTGCTTTCATTAATTTTAACCTTTGAACCATGTTTATTGGTTACGCTTGAAATTAACTATTACACATGAAGTAAAATAGGGAAAGTAATAAATATAGTAGAAACGATTGCAAATAAGTAATAAGTTTAAAATTAACAAACTTTAAAATCTATAAAATATCACTTAGTAAAGTAACCAGCATTTGTATAAAAGTAAGTGAGGATTTTAGTGTTAGTTTAAAATCAAGTTTTGCTACAATGTGTGTTTCAACTTACCAGGTAAGCACATTGTATTATTAAAAGCTACGTGATAATTTTGACAAACACATGTTCTAGAACTCCAATCACAATGACTATGAGCAATGAAAAGCAGACAATCAAAAGATGATTTGCAATGATCATGTAACTGCAGTTCAGTAGGAAAATAATCTGAAAAAAAAAAAAAAAAACGAATTTTTATTAGCATGATTAAAAAATGTACACTAAAACTTAATTTCGACATACTCCTAAGAGTGGTAAATACGTGTGTATTTACCGTCCTTAGGAGCTTAAAAATGCAGGAAAAACACTAAATACTCAAGCATAAAAAAACTCCATTACTCTAAAATTTCATTTCGATACGCTCCTAAAGGGCGGTAAATACGTGTGCAATAGTTTTAAAAATACAAAATACTAAAGCGTAAAAAAACTTCATAACACTAAAATTTCATTTCGAGATGCTCTTAAAGGGCGGTAAATACGAGGCAATAACTTTAAAAATACATGAAAAATACAAAATACTGAAGCGTGAAAAAACTTCATAACACTAAAATTTCATTTCGAAATGCTCTTAAAGGGCGGTAAATACGAGGCAATAACTTTAAAAATACATGAAAAATACAAAATACTGAAGCGTGAAAAAACTTCATAACACTAAAATTTCATTTCGAGATGCTCTTAAAGGGCGGTAAATACGTGTGCAATAACTTTAAAAATACATAAAAAATACAAAATACTGAAGCGTGAAAAAACTTCATAACACTAAAATCTCATTTCGAGATGCTCTTAAAGGGCGGTAAATACGTGTGCAATAACTTTAAAAATACATAAAAAATACAAAATACTGAAGCGTGAAAAAACTTCATAACACTAAAATTTCATTTCGAGATGCTCTTATAGGGCGGTAAATACGTGTGCAATAACTTTAAAATTACATGAAAAATACAAAATACTGAAGCGTGAAAAAACTTCATAACACTAAAATTTCATTTCGAGATGCTATTAAAGGACGGTAAATACGAGGCAATAACTTTAAAAATACATGAAAAATACAAAATACTGAAGCGTGAAAAAACTTCATAACACTAAAATTTCATTTCGAGATGCTCTTAAAGGGCGGTAAATACGTGTGCAATAACTTTAAAAATACATAAAAAATACAAAATACTGAAGCGTGAAAAAACTTCATAACACTAATATTTCATTTCGAGATGCTCTTAAAGGGCGGTAAATACGAGGCAATAACTTTAAAAATACATGAAAAATACAAAATACTGAAGCGTGAAAAAACTTCATAACACTAAAATTTCATTTCGAGATGCTCTTAAAGGGCGGTAAATACGTGTGCAATAACTTTAAAAATACATGAAAAATACAAAATACTAAAGCGTAAAAAAACTTCATAACACTAAAATTTCATTTCGAGATGCTCTTAAAGGGCGGTAAATACGTGTGCAATAACTTTAAAAATACATGAAAAATACAAAATACTGAAGCGTGAAAAAACTTCATAACACTAAAATTTCATTTCGAGATGCTCTTAAAGGGCGGTAAATACGTGTGCAATAACTTTAAAAATACATAAAAAATACAAAATACTGAAGCGTAAAAAAAACTCTATAACACTAAAATTTCATTTCGAGATGCTCTTATAGGGCGGTAAATACGTGTGCAATAACTTTAAAAATACATGAAAAATACAAAATACTGAAGCGTGAAAAAACTTCATAACACTAAAATTTCATTTCGAGATGCTCTTAAAGGGCGGTAAATACGAGGCAATAACTTTAAAAATACATGAAAAATACAAAATACTGAAGCGTGAAAAAACTTCATAACACTAAAATTTCATTTCGAGATGCTCTTAAAGGGCGGTAAATACGAGGCAATAACTTTAAAAATACATGAAAAATACAAAATACTGAAGCATGAAAAAACTTCATAACACTAAAATTTCATTTCGAGATGCTCTTAATGGACGGTAAATACGCGTGCAATAACTTTAAAAATACACGAAAAATACAAAATACTGAAGCGTGAAAAAACTTCATAACACTAAAATTTCATTTCGAGATGCTCTTAAAGGGCGGTAAATACGAGGCAATAACTTTAAAAATACATGAAAAATATAAAATACTGAAGCGTGAAAAAAACTTTATAACACTAATATTTCGTTTCGACACGCTCCTAAAGGGCGATAAATACGTGAGCAATAACATTAAAAATACATGAAATACACTAAATACTAAAACATAAAAAACTTCCTAACACAAAAACTTCATTTCGTCACGCCCTTCAGTGCGGTAAATATGTGTGCAATAATATTAAAAATAAGTGAAATACACAGAATATAAAAGCACAAAAAAGAAAACGAAATAGCAATGTAATCTACATTGAAGAGGGAAAAAAATTCATTGACGAGAAGAGAAAATTTTCTTAAAAGTAAAGCAGCGTATTTACAAGGCGATAACAAAGTAAAAAAAAAAAAAAAAAATAACTTACCAAAATTTCTCATGACATGTGACGTTCTTGCTCTTTGGATTTGCGCATTTATTTTTGGAAATGATTCCCATGCTAATACCTAAAACAGAGAACTCTCGTTAACTTACGTGATATTTCAGGGATAATTTTTTTTTTTTTTTAATATGCAGGGTGTTTCGTAAAGACCGTTCTTAATATATACATAAATAAAAAGCAAACATTCATATAAATTTTTCTGAACTAAATTTAAGCATGAAAAACGCTTTTGAAATCTAACGAATTACCACTGAGTAAGACGGGATGGAAAAGATCAAAAACAGTTTGAATGCCTGATGTAACTTGGAGGTATTTTTATAAGCACTTTTCAACTTCCTCAAAAATGTCAATTAAAAAAAAATATATATAAATATATATAAATACAATATATATATATATATATATATATATATATATATATATATATATATATATATATATATATATACAATATATATATATATATATATATATATATATATATATATATATAATATATATATATATATATATATATATCTTTTTTTTAAATTGACATAAATTAAATTTTAAAAAAAAATTAATTTATGTCAATTAAGAAATTTGCACGGGGTAAGTATTTAGGGCATCACACCATCATAATCACTAAAATAAAATTCTGTCATTTATAATGTTATAAAATATTTACAGCTTGATTAAAAATGTGCTTGGAATTCAAAATTAGTTTCATCATAACTCAAAGGAAATTCGAAGTTTAATGCACTAAAATAAAATTCAATCATATGATTTAAATAAGGCGTATACATTCACGTTTATCTAAATATTTAATAGCAGTTTTGTTCTTCAATATATGACGCGTGTCATAAAGTGCATCATTAATAATAAAAGAATAATATTTAATCTTAGATGCAGTTTCAAATGGATTTCATCCATACAGAATGTGTGAAGGAAATAAGACATTATGACCCCTATAATCAAAGTTATTTTTTCTTCCAGTTATGCCTTTTATATTTTTATTTTTAACTTAACTCTTTTTTTTCTTTCTTTTATCTTCATTGATACTAATTAAGATCATTTTATATCCAAATTTCTTTTGCCTAGCCCAAAATAGTTTATGGACATATATGTACGATCAGTTTCAAAATTACTCTTCATGTACAAAGAAAATAGAAATAATTTTTTTTGAAGAATTCTTTTTTCTTTTTATTTAACAGTCTTAACCTTTATCTTTTTATTCCAGTTTTTATTTTTTTATTTTTAATTTCACTCTCTTTTTCATTCTTTTATCTTCAGTGTTGTTAATTAAGAATATTTTATATCCAAATTTCTTTTGCGTAGAGTTTATGGACATATATGTACGATCAATTTCAAAATTACTCCTCATATACAAAGAAAATAGGAATAATTTTTTTTGAAAGATTCTTTTTTCCTTTTATTTAACAGTCTTAACCTTTATATTTTTAATTAAAGTTTTTTTTCTTCCAGTTTTTATTTTTTTATTTTTATTTTTAATTTCACTCTCTTTTTCATTCTTTTATCTTCAGTGATGTTATTTAAAAATATTTTATATCCAAATTTCTTTTGCCTAGCCCAAAAGAGTTTATGGACATATATGTTCGATCATTTTCAACATTACTCTCCGTGTACAAAGAAAATAGAATTAAATTTTTTTTGAAAGATTCTTTTTTCTTTTTATTTAACAGTCTTAACCTTTATATTTTTAACTAAAGTTTTTTTTTCCTCCAGTTTTTATTTATTTATTTATTTTTTAATTTCACTTTCTTTTTCATTCTTTTATCTTCAGTGATGTTAATTAAGAGTATTTTATATCCAAATTTCTTTTGCCTAGAGTTTATGGACATATATGTACGATCAGTTTCAAAATCACTCTTCCTATACAAAGAAAATAGGAATAATTTTTTTTGAAAGATTCTTTTTTCCTTTTATTTAACAGTCTTAACCTTTATATTTTTAATTAAAGTTTTTTTTCTTCCAGTTTTTATTTTTTTATTTTTATTTTTAATTTCACTCTCTTTTTCATTCTTTTATCTTCAGTGATGTTATTTAAAAATATTTTATATCCAAATTTCTTTTGCCTAGCCCAAAAGAGTTTATGGACATATATGTTCGATCATTTTCAACATTACTCTCCGTGTACAAAGAAAATAGAAATAAATATTTTTTGAAAGATTCTTTTTTCTTTTTATTTAACAATCTTAACCTTTATATTTTCAATTAAAGTTTTTTTCCCTCCAGTTTTTATTATTTTTTTTTTTTATTTCACTCTCTTTTTCATTCTTTTATCTTCAGTGATGTTAATTAAGAATATTTTATATCCAAATTTCTTTTGCCTAGAGTTTATGGACATATATGTACGATCAGTTTCAAAATCACTCTTCATATACAAAGAAAATAGGAATAATTTTTTTTGAAAGATTCTTTTTTTCTTTTTATTTAACAGTCTTAACCTTTATATTTTTAATAAAAATTTTTTTTCTTCCAGTTTTTATTTTTTTATTTTTATTTTTAATTTCACTCTCTTTTTCATTCTTTTATCTTCAGTGATGTTATTTAAAAATATTTTATACCCAAATTTCTTTTGCCTAGCCCAAAAGAGTTTATGGACATATATGTTCGATCATTTTCAACATTACTCTCCGTGTACAAAGAAAATAGAAATAAATTTTTTTTTGAAAGATTCTTTTTTCTTTTTATTTAACAGTCTTAACCTTTATATTTTTAATTAAAGTTTTTTTTCCTCCAGTTTTTATTTATTTATTTTTTTTAATTTCACTCTCTTTTTCATTCTTTTATCTTCAGTGATGTTAATTAAGAATATTTTATATCCAAATTTCTTTTTCCTAGAGTTTATGGACATATATGTACGATCAGTTTCAAAATCACTCTTCATATATAAAGAAAATAGGAATAATTTTTTTTGAAAGATTCTTTTTTCTTTTTATTTAACAGTCTTAACCTTTATATTTTTAATAAAATTTTTTTTTCTTCCAGTTTTTATTTTTATTTTTAATTTCACTCTCTTTTTCATTCTTTTATCTTCAGTGATGTTATTTAAAAATATTTTATATCCAAATTTCTTTTGCCTAGCCCAAAAGAGATTATGGACATATATGTTCGATCATTTTCAGCATTACTCTCCGTGTACAAAGGAAATAGAAATCATTTTTTTTTGAAAGATTCTTTTTTCTTTTTATTTAACAGTCTTAACCTTTAAATTTTTAATTAAAGTTTTTTTTACTTCCAGTTTTTATTTTTTTATTTTTATTTTTAATTTCACTCTCTTTTTCATTCTTTTATCTTCAGTGGTGTTAATTAAAAATATTTTATATCCAAATTTCTTTTGCCTAGCTCAAAAGAGTTTATGGACGTATATGTTCGATCATTTTCAACAATACTCTCCGTGTACAAAGAAAATAGAAATAATATTTTTTTGAAAGATTCTTTCTTCTTTTTGTTTAACAGTTTTAATCTTCATATTTTTATTCCTTCCAGTTATGCCTTTTTTATTTTTATTTTAAATTTTAGGAGAAAAAAAGTTCTGGTAAAATTATTGTGCTGTATGGCAAATACATTTCTAGTAAAGAAAAAATGTAGTTCTGGTTAATAAAACCAAAATATATGGTATTTAAACTATTCATATGGCAATTTTTCCGTTCGTATGTTAACTGTTTGCTGAAAATTTTAGTTCTCAATATTATAGTTCTTATTATGAAACATTTCGTAATAAATACAAAACTGAAAAGTAAATTTAACCGTATAAATAGTTTTTTGGCCATGCTCTAAGTTATTGCATTAAAGTTACCAAATTTTACAAAATTTATCAAATTTTATCACACATTATAAATGCATGTTTTATTGTCTATTTAAAATTCCTGACGAATATGAAGTTTAGAAACTGTTAAAATGTCTGGCGAAACTTGCTTTTCGTTTTTTAGCTTATTATTTTTTAGATTTTTTTTTTGAAGTATGCTGCAATTTTAACTCCTTGAGTTCTCGTGAGGACAATTAGTATTGTCATAGTCATGATTTTTTTCTTTCCTCCAAATCCGGAAATTCCAGTACAAGATAATTTATCGACTTATACGTACGAACTACTTCATATTCATTGTGAATAAAAAGTCTCGCAACCCTCTTAAGTATTCTTAGAATTAGCATTCTGATAAAATTATAATTTCTACTGAGACTTCAGGATAACACACTTACATTATATTAATTTTTCATTGAATTCCACTGAAATTTAATTTCTGTAAATATGGAGGTTAAGAATTTAAAAAAAAAAAATCTCATAATTATATTGAAATTCACATTAGAATATTTCTTCTAAATTGATTTTTAGAAATCGGATCTACCATGAATCAAATTCATGTAAATAGGATATTTATAGCATCCATTTTCTTCTTTTTTCATTCAAAGCTGCCCTTCCCCTTTTATGCAAGTAGGAGGATATAAAAAAAGAATTGTTGAAAGTCACAATGTTTTTTAAGAAATTTAAAAATTAGGCTACATCCTATTCCTTTATTAGTTCAGTCTTAATTTCAGTATAATTTTTATCAGTAATTTTGATGTTATTTATTATTAATTAAGAAAGTTAACATTTTTAAACTGACATTTTAGTTAACATTTTCAAACTGACAAACCACCTGAAAATTTAAATTTTCAATAAGGGGTCAGTGCCCGATAGACTCTAATGACCCACTTTTCCCTCAAACTTAGTGAGTCGGTGACTGACATTGTCAAGTTCTTTTAATTTAATACTCACTTTTTGTATACATTTTTTTTGCTTGGATGAAATTATATTTTTTAAAAACAATTCTTATCAGAAATAATCTACGCCTACAGAATGTAAATTCAACTATAAAAATAATATAAATATGACAAAATTTAGTTAAACTTACTGACTTTAAAGAACTTTAATTAAAATATTTGGGGCGGTAAAACGCATTTATATTGTATATGTAACCGTGAAAGACCGAAATCAGGAGAATGTTGACTTTCACCGGTGAATGTCAACAATCACATAGTCCCTTTGGAGAATGTCCGAAATATTTGTTATATCCGATTTGATATTAATTTATTCGTTGATATTATAAAATTTATTCGATATTTTAATATTTGCTGAGGAGAGTGGCACTTGACCTTAAAAAAACATTGATGTAGGGCATATCGGTCAAATGTATACCGGACAGCTGCACTTAACTAGACCTAGTATATATTTTGGACATTAACCAAAGCGACTATGTGATTGTCAACATTCACCAGTGGAAGTCAACAACCACCAATTTTGGTCATTCACAGTTACATATACATTCCTACTTTGAAAAGTGGGAATTGTTAAAAAAACTCTACTTTTGCATGATTCTTTCCATTACAAATTGCAACTTTGAAGTGTGGTAATTGTTAAAAAACTCTACTTTTACATGAATTTTTCCATTATAAATTGCAACTTTGAAATGTGGGAATTGTTAAAAAACTCTACTTTTACATGAATCTTTCCATTACAAATTGATGGACTCTGAAAGTTAAAAATTTTGAATGGAGACATTGAACATTTTAATGAAAATTCTGTTTTCTAGAGTCTTTCTACATTGATGCACTTTTATCATTAAAAGATTTTCGGAAAAAAAGTGACACCTTTGCTTTTTTTTGTCGACTCGCCATGTGGCGAGTGGTGAATGGTTATTTTCCAATCTACCTCAAACTACACTGCTAAGCATTCTGAAAAGTGTTGAATCTCAATATTATTAATATTTACTACATACTACATTCTTAAGATGGTGCTAAGTTGAACCATATGATATGATGAACTCTGAAACTGGACTACAGGACACTGTGGTTTAACATGAATCGCAACATGATTCGATTATGATTAAAATTAAGATTATATTAAGATTGAAACAAATTTTCTCCGCATTATGGTTGAAAGTATTGATATAATGATTCAATGTGGAACCAATTTTTCTGAGATTGTAATTTGCAATCAACGTAATAAGAACAAAGGAAAAAAGCAATTTCATTGTAAGAAATTTCGGAATGTGTTATACCACAATGTCCTGCAAATTTTCCTCAACCATAATATTGAGCTCCACCATATTATCACATAAATTAAATTATATTTAAGTTGTTTCTATGATACTATGCTTGAAATATAGATATGGGATTCAATTTCGTACCTCATTAATGTAACTGCTAATTTGTACGACATAATAGTTGAGAGTATATAAATAAATACAATCGACAATGTTGCAACACAGAAAGAATACAATAAAAAATAAATCTGTTTTGTTTATCTGCATCATAAAAACTACTTTTCTTATTTTCAGATATGTGCAAATTATAAAAATTAGAAATAATCGCACATTTAAAATAGAAATAATGGCAAAATTAAAATTGGTAGGTTGGTACTTTATTTATATTACACTAGAACTGCAAAATGGGCCATTGGAGACGAATATATCACTGAAGATGATCTGAAGACATGTCATCAATTTTTAGAGGCAACTTTCTCAATTTAGGCATAGCTCTGAAGAGGAAGGAAATTTTCTCCAGATCTCTGTAGTCATGGCCTTGCTCAGCGACCGACCACAGAAATTTCGATGTAACAGATTTTACGAGCACGTATAATGTACTCGGTGGGTTTTAGCGGAGTCAAGGATCGAACCCCGGCTCTTCCGGACCGAATTCCGATTCTTTACCCACTGGGCTACCATGGCTCGTAAAATTAAAATAGACTTTACACAATTAAAATTGAAATAATAAGAAATAGCAATACAAAATGCAAAACGTTAAATGTATATACGATATTTTGTACTAAAATAATTCACATCAAATTATTTTTTTTTTGCATAACTATGTTTTAACTTTTCATTAATGATGAAGAGTTTATTTAGTTGGATAGAAATCATTTAAACTTTTTTAAAAATGTATATAACATGAATAAATAATAATTTTAAACCGAGATCACACGTTACCTTTTCATTTAAATACGTGCCGAAAAACTATTATAACCCGTATTTTCAGTTTGCGATCATTAACTCTAAATATGCGTGGTCGCTAACACTCATCAGGTGTTTTCAGTTGCTTCAGATATAATGATACTTCATACTAGAGGCAAGAAATCAAGTTTATAGAGTGGGTGAGCAAAATAACTAATATTCTAATAGTCTGAAACACAGATTGTAAATAATCCGCCCACTGTAAGTTTGATGATCTAGCTCCCTTCCGGCAAGGATGAAATGTTTGAGTGTTGTCATGTTACAGTTACAGTTACGGGAAGTCTCGGTGAAACAAAGTTTGATATAGTATATTGTTATCAAACTTGTCTCAGTTATAAAGGAGGTCACATTCCGATCTGTAAAGTGGTGACCTTTAATATATATCGAAGCTTATATAAAATGTAGCCCATGTATTTATGGTTTAATTACTCGGCAGGACGTCTGACATCCGATTTATTTCTTTTGCCGCGATACAAGGAAAATTCTTCACCTTTTTCAGGTAAAAACGTGAGAAGGATTGAAATAGTTTTCTTTTTTTAATCTTAGAATATTAAAAATTATATTGCTTTTGGTAGTACTTGCATAAAAAATTTCATTGTAAGTCGATAATTTACGAACGATCAAAGTTTGCACCTGCAACCCCATAAAGTTTTAATATACATAAAGACTTTTTTAAAAACTTACCCATAAAATGGTTGCTGTCATATAAGATAGGAACCATGATTTCATCTTTTTCAGTTTAACTCTGAAAAACGAAATTGTAATAATCATTAATTTGCTAAATTTTAATGAAGCATTAAAATGAATTTATTTAAACAAAAATTATAGAGTATGAATAGTTTTATCAAAAGTATAATAATTGTTTTAGATAAAGAAATGTAGTTATAAAGGTTACAGTTATTTTTTAAAGTTAGATTTTAGTGAACAAATTAAACAATTGTCTGACAGTATCAGTCAAAATATTGAACAGTAAATTATTTTGGATGGAACACTTACAGTATAGGTCAACATTTACTGAGCCTACATGAGCTTTTATGTAAATTTACTCAAGGACGCTCAAGCTAACGTTTGATTTCAAAATTATAATTCGTTAAGAATATTTGCCTCACATATATAAGATCAAGCCATTAGGCGCTTTGCTTTTTGAAAAAAGGCAAAAAGTGGTAACTTAATTAATTTGTAAAATTTATTTAAAAAATGACAAATGGTTTAAAATTGAAAGAGTATTGAGGTTAAAGTTATTGAAACCAAGTTCCATGTTCGAACCAGGGATTCAGAAACGTTTAAATTAAATAAATAAATAAATAAATAAATAAATAAATATATATATATATATATATATATATATATATATATATATATATATATATATATATATATATATATATATATATATATATATATATATATATATATATATATATATATATATATATATATATATATATATATATATATATATATATATGGAGGTGAATAACAACAGTACGGAGGTAAAATTTACCTAATATTCGAAAAAATTGCCTTAAAGTTTAAATTGAAAAAAAAAAAAAAATATCTGGAGACAATATTTAATGCATTTCACTCATTTTTCAAAAAAAGTTAAAATTTAAAAAGGAAATTGGGGGTAAGATGACGTTAAAAAAAAAGTCGCATTAGTTGGAATTTATTTCGATGACAAAACTTATTATATGTTTACATAATTATTATATTCTTGTGCTTTTCTTTCTAAAAGGGTAATTAAAAATTAAATAGAAGAGTAAGAAGTTTTTTTTTTAATATTTTTTTTAAAGAAAAATAAACTTTTAGCACTCTTCAATTGTTTTGGTTAACAAGCAAAAGCTCACGTGTGATTTTTAAATAGAACTTTTCAAGTGTTAAGGTTAAAAGGAACAAAATAAAAGCCTAACTCCTCGTAGTTTTTTAGTTCATTATCATAAATGTTGAAAAAAAGAGAGTCAAAAAATTAATTCCTTTGTTTTTGCCATGTTGATGCTTGTCTATAGAATAAAAAAAAAAAAAAATAAATAAAATAATAATAAAAAAAAAAAATACAATAAATAAATAAACAAATAAATAAATAAAACTGCTCTTCTCTAACTTTACCTTTTACGTTGTTTCTGAAAACCATATCATAAATGTAATGTAATTTTTATGTATAGATCAATCAGTCTAGTCTTTCTTTAAACGCAATACTGAGATATTTTTATTCTCGCTTTTAAAATAAACTCAATGAAACGAGTGCTAAGTAAAAGTTCAGAATCAAAAATTAAGTTGTGTTATGGGCAATATTTTGAATTATTTTTTTTTAAAAATAGTTTTAACCTATTTGAAAAGAGCCGTTCTTTTTCACCGTTGTAATTTAAAGAAACCAATGAATATTGTCAATTTATGGTACTAATACATACGTCACTGGCTGTTTGATAGTTTTTGATATCTATCTTATTACCACATTATCTTTCATTGAAAATTTTACATATTCAATTAAGATACGATTACAGAAAAAAATCTCCTTTTCTTAAATTTTTTGTTACAGTATATAAACAGTGGATGTATGCAACTAAAAATAAATCGGCTCTTTTTATTTTAGCCTGATGACATGAAACATCAAACAGTAGCAGTAAAATTCCACTCAAAACAAAAGATAAACAGTGTTGTAGCTGAACAGTTAACGCGGAACTTAAAAATTCGAGGGCACTCAACTATGCCAATGTCAGAGGTGTCTGATCCTCTTCCTAGAGAACAACCTTGAACCATAAATCCCTACACAGTTCTTGTAGGGAAATTGATGATCCACTCTTTTTCCCCACCCAGTAATTATGCGTTCGGCATATGAAATCCGTGAGGTAAAGAAACAGCTTCATTATAAACCGCAATCTGAAATCTTCCAAAGAGAACATGCTTAGTAAAGGTAATTCTTCACAACAGTTGAGGGCGTTAGATGTCATCGGTTTCATCGTGAATTATATATCTTAAGGTTAATTACTTTGCTTAAATAGGATGGCAGCGATTTTATTGTCTTAATGACATCTGTTTGCATTTTTCTCTCCAAGGTTCCATTCGAAAAATGGAGTTAGCAGAGCGTTTGAAGTTCGAGTGAGAATGGAGTAACAAAAAGGATCAGTTGAAGAATTCCAAACAGTATTACTTTCAGAGATTGGAGTCATATTTGTTGCCATTTCGTGAACTGAAATGACATATATTTTAATTTTTTCATTTTCCAAAATTGTTTATTCTAATATAACAAGAGAAAAACTATTTTATTAATTCTTACCTTTGCTTATAGTATAAAAAAAGGATTTTACAACTTCTTATTTTGTTAGGAAACGTAAAATGAGCTTGCGTGATTACTAATCATCTTATTTATACAATGGTTTTCACGCATAATTTAAACATTCCCTAAAAAATAAGTAATTTCATTATTTTTATTGACCAAAAATACGTTGTGAAATACATTGCACTATAACTATAACTACTTTTTTTATTTTTAGCACCATACATATTTTTTTTTCTAATCAAAGAGAAGAAATCGTTCTTCATTGACATTACAGTGAAAAATAAGCTTTAGAAATTTTAAATTCTTGCAAACGATTTCAATAAAATTATGTATAAGACAAGATGCAAACGATTTTTTAAGAGCTCGTTGATGCTGTGATTTTTAGAGCAAAAAAGAGAACTATAGCGTTTAAAATAATTCGTTGTCTGTTTTAAAAATATTTTTAATTGTTTACTTTTGATGAGATTTATCATCATAATGTGGGACATTAGCGTATTTAAAATGTATATTTGTTGACTGTTATACTTTTGAGCATATACAAGAAGATTTTGTTGTCGTAGTTCCATAATGGTAAGAAATCTTTTTAATGACTTTCAATAACAGTTGGAACAAAATTTTATTTAATAATTACTGTAATTTTTTTTGATGCAAATAATATATATATATATATATATATATATATATATATATATATATATATTTCACTTAGAAGAAAACTGATCACGAATAGTTCTACTACAAAATGTTACTAAAGTCAAATGATATGCTCATTACTGATTCTTTATATCGTTTCTCAAGCTTATGCGATCATAAGGTCCATATTCAAATATGTTATAAGTGTCAAACAAATGTTGCGTTAAAAGTTATAGAATTGTAGAAATATTAATTAATTGTGTTATGAGGTTGTACAAACAATCATTACGCTTAAAATTTGCATGAACTTTAAAGCAGAGAATAGTTCATGAATTTAAGTAACGAAATGCTACTACACTGCTAAAAATTCCGGATCAAACTACGGGATATTATTATCATAGGGTGACAGTACTTTTAACGTAAAATTTTACGGAACAAAAAAGGCGACACACAATTATTTGTAAAGTAATTTTTATTGTAAAACCACAGAATTACAGTAATTAAATAAATATTACTGCAAAAATGTTTTTTTTTAACTGTAAAATGGATTTTACGGATGATGCATTCAGGTTTTCAGTACTTTTTACCAGAATTCGATGCGTAACGCTTTACAGTGTATAAATTTAACTCATTTCTGATATTAAAAATTCTTTTTAGCTTAAACTATCAGAACACTTAAAAGATAATTAAAGATATTTAACGTTATTTACGTAAAAGTTGTAAAAACATTTACTATGATAAAAATTTTACAAGGAAAAGGATTATTTACTTTTTTTAAAATTATTTTTGTTATACCTAAAAATGTTGAGACAATTTTTTCTCAATATCTACAAACTTTATATTCATAATTTCTATTGATTAAAAATAAATTTTAACTTCAACGCAGCTAGCAAAAAGTGCTTCAAAATTTTTTATCACCTATTTTATTATGTTATATATTATTATATAATAACTTTTACCGATTTCGATTTCTTTTGTTTATTACCACTCTTTATATTTTTAGGCGTGCATGCCATTAATTGAAGCAATCAAAAAATCTCAAATATTAAAAGCTGAAGCCGAATACTTTTTTAAAACTTTAAGTGTTTAAAAACTGATTCAGCTAGCATATCTCAAAATTGTAATCGTTTTTTTAAAAAATCTAAATAGCTTAAAAGCAAACAATAAAGTCACAAAATTAGTTTAAAGTCACCTTTAGTTTTTGCTAATTTATACGATGAGAAAACTAATTTTTGAAATCAGATAGGAATAATTAGGTATTGAAAAATAAGATTTTTAGAGGTAGTCCTAATAAAGTGGTCACTTAATGAATTATAAAATGCAGATGATAAAGTACGAGGATACACTCCCAATAAACGAATAAATAAAGGTTGCAAGCAATAACATTTAAAAAATTATTATTGTGGAAATTTTTCCAGAGTTAAGATTAATGGATCTAGTTGTGTCACAGTCGTTGTTTAGATAGCTAGCGTCAGTTTGAAGATGCGTTAGAACCATTGAAATAGCAAGACATTGATAGCTGGGAAGACAGTCTGCGAAGGCGTGGAGTTTGCGAGTAGACGTCGATATGCGAGCGATAATCCATTTCTTATTAGTCATAGAAACAACCTGGTATATTGAGTGGGAGTGTTATCCTCTTGCATAACAATGCCAAGTCCAACATTGAACTGAATATTCAAGCAGAGCTGCAAAATCTTAAGCAGGAAGTTTAGAGCTACCTGCATACAGACCAGATTTTGCAAATAGTGCCTATTTCTTGTTTTTCAAATTTAAAGAAGACTTATCTGAAACAAATTTCTCTCCAGACATGAAAATATTTGCCAAGAACTGGCAAATGAACAGAGATGTAATTTCTGCTATACTCTGGCAGTACGTTTCAGTAAAAACTTGGGATATACTGAGGTGGAAAAAAAAATCACAATTTGCGGAAACCATGGTTAAGGAGAGGGGGGATGTGTGGAGACTGGGGAAATCGCGTAACCTCGAGACTTCTATTTACAAAGAGTATGGGACGGGTTGAACAAGTTGGTTCTACATCCCGATAAATACCTAAATGGGTTTGTTAATTATCTGGAAAAGGATCATCAAGTATGCCTATTAAAGCCATTTTGTATTTTTTGTGATCTATTAGTAGATAATTTTATATTACTCTTGTAAGTCTTGTTTTGGTTCCATCCTTGTTATAAGGGATTTGTTTTACATGAAAGAAATTAGTTTTATGTTTATTTCCTAAAAAAATATATTCTGCAAGGACATTAACAGTGGACGGTGATAAACTTCCTACAACAAAGCACTATTTATTTTCTAAGGTAGATTTTTGAGTTTAACCTTCAAACGCAATCACGCATTTTAAGCACTTTTGTCCTCTTCATTTTTCTTCTTAGCCATTAGAGTCTGTCATTCTATTTTGAATAATCTTTTTAATTTTTTACTCTTTTACATTATTATTTTGTTTTTAATGTATTTTTTAATTCAACAAACAACAGCCAATTATTAACTGCACGTTATATTAAAAAAAAAAATTATAAAATAAAATTGGTTGTTTGTTCTAACATGGGAGTACGCGCTCGAATTTTTAGTTTTGCATAATCAAATTTTTGAAGAGTTAAAACGAAATAATAATGCATTTGAAAAGCATCACTTTTAAATTTCTTTTTTACGTTTTTAATTTTTGATTTTTTAAAATTAAATTATAAATTACTTTAAGTCAAAAAATTTATTTTGAAATTAAAATAAATGGAAATAGAAAAAAAATCTAAAAGCAAAGAAAAGCAAAGGACAAAGAGTCCGAAAATGATAGTTACATAAATGTCATGTTTTAATTTTTTTCAGGAAAATTCTGAAATAGAAATTTGAACTAAATATGTTGATGCCCTTAGTTAATCTTCATTTAATGTAAATAAAATCTATTTTAAATTTACAGAACACAACTCACCCATGTATTCAAAACGACTACATAAAATCCCATTGCCTAAATAAAGAATATAAAATCGTATACTGAAGAAATACTAACGAATAAAAATTTTTTTTGCTTTATCGTAAAAAATAAATTCATATTATTTTAATAAAAAGAGCAAAAAAGAAATACAAATTTCTAAAATACATTAATTTTGGTCATAAAAGAGCTTCATATTTACTGACCGTAATTTTTCTCATAATATCAAAATTATCAAGAAGCAATGTAGGCAGCATCATTTCGATGTGAATAATTCAGTTGGACCATTCCAAGCGTTTCAATTCTTATTTTTCACCCACAGAACTGTTTGCTTTTTTAAGAGAACGAGAGAAGGCAAACGGTAAAAAAACGGTAAGTTTATTAGCGGAAGTTTGAGGAACTTATCTATAAATTCGGAGTTTCACAGGAGAAATATTTAATGGAGCGTGCGTTGATCTAATCTATTAGAGTTCTCAAAAGTCTGCAATGAAAGGAACTGAACTGTGAGGTTATCTTGTCCGTAAACTGAGTTTCATGAGTTTTCTTGTTTATATACTACATTTCAAATAATAGTGAAGTGTTAATAAAAAAATTTCAGCTCTTATGTTAAATCACAGGTCACCTCATGTTGACTTTAAGAGGCGTAAGTTCATTTTTTTAAAAATGTCTTGTTTTCGTGACAAGTATTATTTTTAATCTATAAAGTTTTTAAGCACTCTTGAAAAAGTCTCAAAACACTCTTTTAAGACTAATTTTAAATGAACTTTAACACAACATAATTGTATTGAGAATTGATGATAATAATTTGGATCTATATATATAATATTATATATATATAATGTTAAATAATTTTTTTTAAATTTAATTTTTAATAATTTTTTCTTTAATAAACTTTTCTCATAACTCATTCACGGACATTGTATATATTAAAGATGATAAATATAAAACTCTAAGACTCCATAAAATATTTTGTTTATTTATAACTTACTGAACAAAATGTAGCTACTTTTAAATGTTCTAAGGCGCCATCCGATTTGAGAAAGATTAAATAAAATTTAAACTTATTTCATTTTTTGTCATTTTTCATAATTTTTGGTTCAGTGTCACTTTATAAATAACCACCTATTTTTATTCTTTAAATAACAATTTATTGAATAATAAAAAAAAATGTGCCTTCAATAAACTTACTCATAAATATATTCTTAGTAATGTATAAAAGATATTTTCTTGTTTTGTTTAAATTTTGTTGCTAAAAAACTACTAAGTGCTCTTCTCAAACTTGAGTGAAAAAAGAGTGGAACTATTTCCAAAAGCTTTGACTAATTTAAAAATATATTATAAAAACTCTCAATTTTTTCCCCCTAAACTATAGTAAGAAAAATTGAAGTCTTCTTAAAGTTAAAACTGGGAATGAATTACTAAAACCTTCATAGGCGGGAATAATAATAAATATTTCTCGAAGACAACACCATCCGTTCCGCTTTGTCATTATCTTCAAAGTAAGGAAGTATATTTGCTTGATACCCTGTACAATTATAGCACAACCCGTACTTAATTTTGCTACAGTTCTTTTTTTCGTTACTTTACATCCTAATTATAAGTTTAAATAAACTCTTACAGATGTTATTTGTTTAAATTTCAAATGGAAGATACTCCAACTCAGGAAACAAACTCTATTATTAGCTACATTTTTTACCAAATATGTCAAGCAATAGTGTCAAATATTTCAAGTTAATGAAACTTTATATCCACGAGGAATGTGTAAAAAATGTATTGTTCACTAATAAGTGTTGCTAAAACCTTATTAGCAGTTAAATTGAAGTTATCAACTGTTAAATGTAAGTTAAAAAATGTGTTTTTTTAGAAATGTAACCTTTGACATGCCTTTTGTTAGATTTAAATACATCTTTTTAAAGCATTTGCCTTATTTGTAACATTTCCTAAATAACCCTTAATATGTAAAGATAGTATTAGTTTTGTTTAACACTCTAGAATGAAGTTAGTAATTTTTTTCGGTGTTTCAATTTAACTTTGTGACATCTTCCATTGAGAATATGTTTTTTTTAAATTCCTTTTAAATTAATATAAGATAATTATTTTATAATCTTATTATTTTAATTACTCGGTAATCGTAACTAAATTTATAAGGTGAGTTTGTGAAAAAGTTTTTAGGTGTTTGATAATAAATAAAAATTCGAATTTATTTATTTATCTTTCGCGCCATTATAATAGATTTTAAAGTTTTCATTATCAATAATGCCGAAATATTTATTAATTTTTCAAACTTATAAGTATTTACAAATATCATAACAGGATCATAAACAAGTAGTTTAGTTTTTATATTTTGTGCAGTTAAAATGTTTCCGAAAAATATTTTACGTAGTTTAAAATTGGAGTAATAAAAATATTGCAATCTTAAACTTATTATTCAATAATTAGTAAACAGTTTAGATGATTTATTCAGAATGCTTCATTCATATCACCACAATCGAATGTTTTTTTAAATTTTTGTCTGAAATACTGCAAAATAGAGTAATGCTAATAAACTACTTCTGTAGTTTATTAATATTAGTTAAATAAAATACAACTAAAATGAAATTAAAATTTAATTCAAAAATACTTTTTATATTTAAAATTACAATAATCAAAAAATTGCAATTTTAAATATTTTACTCAATAATAAAAAATTACTCGGTGGTCGTAACTAAATTTATAAGGTTTAACTTGCACTGAGTTTGTGAAAAAGCTTTTAGGTGTTTGATAATAAATAAAAATTCGAATTTATTTATTTATCTTTCGCGCCATTATAATAGATTTTAGAGTTTTCATTATCAATAATGCCGAAATATTTATTAATTTTTCAAACTTATAAGTATTTACAAATATCATAACAGGATCATAAACAAGTAGTTTAGTTTTTATATTTTGTGCAGTTAAAATGTTTCCGAAAAATATTTTACGTAGTTTAAAATTGGAGTAATAAAAATATTGCAATCTTAAACTTATTATTCAATAATTAGTAAACAGTTTAGATAATTTATTCAGAATGCTTCATTCATATCACCACAATCGAATGTTTTTTTAAACTTTTGCCTGAAATACTGCAAAATAGAGTAATACTAATAAACTACTTATGTGGTTTATTAATATTAGTTAAATAAAATACAATTAAAATGAAATTGGAATTTAATTCAAAAATATTTTTTTTATCTTAAAATTACAATAATCAAAAAATTGCAGTTTTAAATATTTTACTCAATAACTAATATACCGTTTAGATAGTTTATTCAAAATATTTATTTGTGCTCTCATTCAGCTTACAACTTAATCGAAATTTGTTTTAAAAATTGGCTCAATCGTTAAAAGTACTGAAAGATAGTGTAATACTAATCAACCATTTCTGCACTTTATAAATATTAGTTCAATAAAATACGATTAAAACGAGTTCGGAGTTTAATTGAATAAAATTTGTTAAAAATTAGAAAATAAATTCTTTATTTCATAATTATATTCTAACTTTTTTGAACTTAATAAATTTTCAGAGTTCAACTTTAGTTTTCACTAGAATTCAGAATAAATTTAACTATTAGAATCCAAGGAATGTATGTAAGAAAGGAAATTTTACCTACGAATAAATTATTCCATGAAACCTTAAGATCCCAGTTTTATGTCATCACACTTTTATACGAGGAATGAGAAAGTAGATTTGTCAAAAAAAATTACAAATAGAGTTATACTAATAAACTATTTTGGTGCTTTGTAAATATTAGTTAAATAAAATATGTTTAGAACGAGATTAGAATTTAATTGAAAAAATATTAATTGAAGGTTTAAATGCAAATTCTTTATTTAATATCTATATTCTAACTTTTTAAAAATTTAATAAACTTTTAGAGTTCTACTTCATCTATTATAACTTTGAACTTGCGTATCAAAACTGTTACTAGAATATAAGAGAAGTAAGTATTCAAAAAAGGAAATTTTGCCTACGAATAACTTAATCCATGAAACCTTAAGTTCTCAGTTTTATGCCCTCCTGCTTTTATATGATAGGTTAAGAATGTTAGAAACAGATTCAAATTACGAGGAATAAGGAAGTAAAATGTCAACATACCTAATTGGTTAGATTTGAACAACCATGCGTTCAATTTTAAGTATCATATCGGTAGAACATTTGCAATGAACACCTGTAATTGAGCCTGGGAAAAAATAGTGAACTTCACTTGAGAAATTTAGCAAAGAGTGATGAATTTGGCGTTTTCAACCAGAGAAAGATACTGTCAATAAGGAAAAAATGTAAAAGGACAAAAAATAAAACAATATTTCCCTTGAAATTCAGAGTTTAAATGATAAAGGAGAGGGAAGGAAAAATATTTTATTTATAAACAATAGAAAGACTTTTTTTTCTGTTCTGAACGCGAGCTTCTGTTTCAACAGTTGGATAAGAAACTCATAAAATTTAAAGCTAGATTGCTACTGCATGAAGATTACACACATAAAAAAATTAATATTCAAAAAGAACAGGAAGGCCTTGATTCACTTTCATTATCATCATTTGTAATAATCTCGTTATCATCTTCAAGGTAATCGAGGAAATTATTATTATTATTATTATTTATTTTTTTTCTAAATTCAAATCGTACACAAAACGGATGTGAATGGACTGTGTCAGCATTTGTGTTTATAAAAGATAATTTTTTATTTCATTCGTGCGAATAAAGGTTACTGTAAATCTCAGCAATCACACAATCGCTTTGATGTATGTCCTTATCATTTGTTTTTCCCGATTTGATATTAATTCATTTGATATTTGAATATTTACTTTATATTTTTATATTTATTTGATATTTTTAAATTTATTTGATATTTTTAAATTTATTTGATATTTTTAAATTTATTTGATATTTTTATAATTATTTGAAATCTGTATATTCAATAATATCCTATTAAAATAGATTAGAAAAAAAAACATTAGTATAGAGACTACTAAGAAAGAGTAAACAAGATAGTAGCCCTTAAAGTTAAAAAAAAAAATATTGTAGAAAATACCAAACAAAGGCTTTAAACCTCAGAAAACATCAGGGTTAGGACAGTTTGCCTAACAAAAAAAATCTCTCTGTATGTTTAAGGGATAAACTATATCAAGTATCAAAATCTTTCCATTTTGGCGCGTTTTTTCTCCTACGGACACTCCTGGTCTCCAGGGCAAAGGGAGTTCTTTCCTTAGACAGACAGTATCCCGGACAAGATTATGTTGTATAATGGTCCACTTATCCTTGCTGAGTTATTTTCCCAGTTAATTCGGGTAGAATCACGAGTATTCACTTTCCCGGTACAACATCAGTGTATTCCTTACTTTTTTTTTTTTTTTTTTTTTTGATAAGCTCATGGTTATCACCCTGTAAAAAACTAAAGAGTGACGTATATCAAATATTTACTAAAGCACTATATGATTGTTGACCTTTACTGGTGATTATCGTTTATCACCAAATTTACAATGTTTTATACACCGAACGAGCATTATTAAACACAACGCAACACCACAAAGACAACGTTGCAGCTCAAATATTTAAAAATTCGTTTTTAAATCTATAGTGTTTTGAGGCTTTTAAAGTGTTTGAAATAAATAACATTATTACTAACCAATAAAGATACACGTTACATTAGTTGTAATTTTTAAACTATTTTGACTTTTTATAAACAGTATAAGTGGAATTTGTTTTTGCTGTACAGTAAAATTTAGTTTTTAATTTTTGACGTTTTATTCTCCAAAGTGCAGTATCTTAGAAAGCATGCACAATGTGGACTTCAGAAATTCTTTCTTTTAACCAAACATTTAAAAGAAGTTAAATGATTATAAATAAACTAAAAAAGGCGCATAAATGGGTGAAGAATTTATGAAATTTTGAATTAAATAAATTAATAGAACGCAAAAAATTGCAAATGAATTAAATTGCAAGTGAAAAGATTGCATTAGGAAATGTACCGTCGTTTTTTTTTTCCTTCTTCCTTTAATACTATTGATTTTCAAAAATTTATAAGTTGCATCTAAAAATTAAAAAGGAAGTAACTTTAAAATTTAAATCATTTTTATCTAAACAAGGAAAAGCTTTAAATCTTTTAAGATTTTTTGAATTAATCACCATCGTAGGGTAAAGATGACAAGTATTTCATTCATAACTTCAAAGGCTTATAATACTAATCCTATATTACCAATCCCGCCGACCGGCCTGTCTAGAGGGCAGGGAACTGTCCTTGCATCAGAAAGGTTCTGGGTCCGAATCTCGGGCAAGGCATGGATATCTCTTTCTCTCTATCTGTGTTCCATGTCCTTTCTTCTTTGTGTGTGAATGTGACCCGCCCTATAAACGGGTTGTGGTAGTGTGACGTGGGCGACGCTGCTCCACCGCCGTGGCTTCGCCACAGGTGCCCACTGGGTAACGAAAAGAGAGTTAACAGTTCTGGCACTTTCTGTGGCCAATGGACAATAGTTCCAAGTGTCCGCCATTAAAAAAAAATATTACCAATCCTATATTGGTAATATACTAGGTTTATATTACCAAAGGCTTATATTATCATTTAAATAAAATCTAATTAATAAGTTAAAATTCCTTCACTTAGGTTTTGCTTCAGATATATATTTGTAAAATGAAACATTGATGACGTTTAAC